>OX637533.1:64431568-64551568 GCA_951800035.1 Linnaemya tessellans | reverse complement strand
GTATTAAAAATGAAACATAAAATCATAAAAGGTGGTCCTAGCTTTTTCAGATTCTAAAACTAATGAAAATATATAAAAATAAAGAACTTTAAATATCTAGTGTGCGGTCTCTTAGTAGCTGCGGCAAAAGGTATTACGTACCTGCCCGCGTTAGTAACTAAAGTGTGCTCATGCTGCTCGAAGACATATAACCAGAAGAAATAAAATCCAAAGGGGTATCATCTTTTGCTGTTCTACCCATAAGTGAGGAAGCGGAAGATGTACGGGTAACACCAGAAGCAATAGAGGAACTCAGGAACGAGATCCGGTATACAGTATGATTTGTGATAAAGAAAAAAATTCAACCCAGAAACTAAAACTTGTACATCATTATATGATTTAAAACCCTCTGGGCACTACAATTTTTTTTTATTAATACTATAAATCAAGATTTAAATAAAAAAATGTCAAATGTCAAATCCAAGTAATCGGATCCAACCACCCGTTATTCCCGCGAATCCCCCCAGAACGTTCTAATGAACATGGACGATTTAACGACACTCATTTCAAATGTTGTCACAAACATTTTTAGGCAAGAACCTCAAATGGTCCCCATGCAAACATACAAAATGTTACCGACGAACAGGTAGACGAAAGACAGAGGAAAAACAAGAAATGTACAAAATTCCGGACGTAATCAAATGCTTATAGGAATTTACAGGTTAATCGGGGGAATATAGTTTATGGCAGAGTGTAGACAGAATTTTGGAAATTTAAAAACTGCTTAAGGGAAAGCCAAAATACTACGGTATTCTCAGCGTTGTGAGGAATAAAATTACACGCAACGCCGATATTTCTCTAGAATCATATAATACCCCATTATATTTACAAGCCATTTCAGAATGTTTAACCGTTTATTACGGTGTCAAGCGAGACTTATTAACATTAGAGTACGAGATGACAACTCTGGTACAGAGTAACCATAGTGTACAAGACTTACCAGAGACTATACCCCATCTCTCACTAATACCAAATAAGATAGGATGTTTGCAAACGATTAATGAATCACTTAATTTAATTAAATAATCTTACAGAGACAAAGCCCTAGACACTTTTATAAGGGGTCTAAATGAGGATTTACCACGTGTCTCACGTCTCTTAGGAATACGGTAACCAGTGGACCTACCACAGGCCCTACACCTCAGAATCAGAATTTTCGAGCAAACCATGTTCACAATGCAAAAAGGATTGCACCACCGCAATTACCTCCAAAACAGAACTTTGAAAGGAGAAATACAAACGGATTCTACCCCCATTTAGCTCATATACCTCAAAATAACCAGGCAACTTGGCAACCTAGACAACAAAAGATTTATCAAATCAATTCACAGAGACCACTTAAGCCTAAAACACGGCCAGGGCCCATGGATGTGGACTAGAGTTGTGGTCTTCAGCTCAGTGAACTAGAGTTGTGTCACTGAGCTATGAGCTAGTTCAATTGAACGTTTCAGTGAGCTGAGCGAAATGAGCGCTCACTACAATAGATGATTTTAGCTCAGTACTGAGCGCTTTTGTGTCAGAGCGCTTTTGTTTCAGAGCTCTTTTGTTTCAGAGCGGTTTTGCTTCAGAGCTGAGCGGTTTTGATAATATCTGTCATAATTGTAATGATACCACAGTTTTTTAATATGCTGCCAGACAAATATAAAAATACCTCATTGAATATGTTATTGTGGCATGTCTACAGAACCAATCTTTATGTATAGAAATTTTTTACAAATAAAACTGGTGCTATGAAACCATGTTTTGAAAAACACCAGTACATGAGAATGGTTTTATTATAAATAAATAAATAAATATATATATACATATATATATATATATATATATATATATATATATATTTAAATATATATATATATATATATATATATATATATATATATATATATATATATATGTATATATTTAAATATATATATATATGTATATATATATATATATATATATATATAGATATACATATATATGTATATATATATATATATATATATATATATATATATATATATATATATATAGATATAGATATAGATACACATATGTATATACATTTATATATATATATATATATATATATATATATATATGTATATATTTAGTTCATAGTCCACCTCTTCAAAACAGTCGCATTATTGAATGATTTTAAATATATTAAAGGCAATATTGGATTATATTTGTCTCTGAAACTCCACGAAATTATTCTTATCGTTTTTGCCATCTTCTATACATATGGTTACAACGTCTTTAATCACCCTTGGTGTATCATTATTACTGAGCTAATGAGCCACTGAGCTACTGAGCTATTAAATGAACTAGCTCAGTAAACTGAGCTGAGCTAAAATGAGCGCTCAGCTCACTGAACTAAAAAGCACAACTCTACAGTGAACTGTGCGCTCATTTTAACTTAGCTCAGTTTACTGAGTTACTTCATTTAATAGCTCAGTTATAATGATACAGCAAGGGTAATTAAACTTTAATCATTAGATGGCAAAAACTATAAAAATAATATCGTGGAGTTTCAGAGACAAATATAATCCAATATCGCCTTTAACATATTAAAAATCAATCAATAATGCGACTTTTTGAAGAAGTGGAGTATGAACTAAATATATATATGTATATATATATATATATATATATATATATATATATATATTTATAAATATTAATAGTATATATATATATATATATATATATATATATATATATATATATATATATTTATAAGTATTAATAGTATAGATATATATATATATATATATATATATATATATATATATATATTTATATATATATATATATATATATATATATATATTTAAAAATATTAATAGTATATATATATATATATATATATATATATATATATATATATATATATATATATTTAAAAATATTAATAGTATATGGGGGAATATATATATATTTAAAAATATTAATAGTATATATATATATATATATATATATATTATATATATATATATATATATATATATATATATATATATATATATATATATATATATATATACAGTAATTTTCGTTTATAACGAACCCGTTTAATACGAACTTTCGCCTAAAATGAACCAATTTCAAAAGTACGCGTTATATTTCTAATAAACCATGCAATTTATTTCGTTTATTGCGAACCCGTTTAAAGCGAACTTTCGGTTACAAGGAACTTTATTTTTTTCCACTGGCACCACTAACACGCAGTGTTTCTTTTCCCATGTTATCGATTCCGGGAATTTTTCTAAGTTTAATGTTTTTTGTGTGAAGACGATGTGCAGACTGCAGTTGAAAATTGCAAAGTTACAAGATGGACATAGTACCAAATGAAAAACAAAGAAAGTGTTTTTCTTTTAAAGAGAAATATGAAATAATAAAACGCTTACAACAAGCTGCAAAATAAAAGCAAATATGCAAATTGGTCCTAACTAATTTTGAGCAAAACTCCTCAAATATAAAAAAGGTTAAAACCCCTTGTTTCATGGAACTCGACCATTGACTATGCAATGTGTAGCGTAATTTATTTTTATTTTTTTATTTAATAAAGTTTATTAGTATTCAAAATACTTTTCAATATCCACTTTCAGTTTTACAATTTCCATTATATGAAGTTATTTTTTACATGTTATACATTCTCTCTTAAATGTATAATAATTTCGTTCTATTTTTATGTATTCTGGCATTCTATTACATAATTTTAATCCCTTGTAAAATAGTGATCGTTGCATCGCGGTTGATGTTGTTCTCTGCAGCCTGAAGTTTTCGGAGTTTCGTAGACCAAATGGTTGTACTTCCCCCATATACTTAATATTTTCGCATAGGTATTCCGGCACGTTTCCTGTTTTTTGTACAAAGCATAAAGTATTTGTCTGCAATCGTTGTTTTATATTTGACCATCTAAGTGAGTCCAGCATAATATTAATAGGTATATACCGACTACATTTTAAAATACATCGCATCGCTTTTGCAATTTCTGCATCCTTTCTATTTGTGACTCTAAACAGCATGTATATAAAATCGTTGACCCGTATTCAAAATGTGGCTTAATTATGGTGTTATATATATTTAATGCAGTTGTTATCGAAAGTTTCATTCTTGTTCTCTTGAAAAATCTGATCTTTTTACCAATTTTTTTATGTAAGAACTTTTCTTCAGTCACGTGATACTCCACAAAAAATTCTTGCCAACTTGGCTCAAGTGGAATTATATATGTATAAATGAAACTTATATTGGTAATAAACAAACTAAAATAACTGATTTTTTTGAAACTAATTTTTTGTATTAAAATATCCTAAGAATATTTTAATAAATAGACAAACGAGTTTCACATGCATGTGCACTTATGTATATAAAAGGTTTTTTCAATACTTCATTTAAAGCGAACTTCGTTTAAAACGAACCATTTTGCCTTGTCCCTTCAAGTTCGCTATAAGCGAAAAGTACTGTATATATAAATATATATATATATATATATATATATATATATATATATATATATATATATATATATATATATATATATATATATATATATATAATATATATATAGCAGCAAGGTGGAAAATATTTAAACCACATTGGTGGATATGACACTAATAATAAAACCATTCTCATGTAGTGGTATTTTTCAAAACATGTGCATTTGCCCATGTCTATTCCCTTTAACTTTGTTTTTGATGAACAAATTCAAATAAAGACTAACCCCGGTATTCATAAAATTTAAAATGAGTTTGAAATGTATTTTAATCAATTTTTTTCATACAAAATTTTCTTAACACAGATTTCAAATACGTTTTATATTTTTATGAATATGGGGGTAAACCTGTACCTCCACTCATGTATCAGTGTTGAATTGGTTATGTTGTTTGCATTGTTCGTATATCATATTGCTCAAGTCACACAGACGGTCGGTTCAAACATGTTGTTTGAATTAATGAGAATAAGAGCGTTTGGACACGATGAATTTACTACAAGCCCTTCTCTTGCCTGTGCGATCTTGCTCATAAAATGCTTTTGTTAATTCTACTCATAATCAGAATTTGATGCATACAGCAGAATGAAATGCTTTTTAATCATCATTGAATTTTTCTTTAATTTAAAATGAACAAAAATGTTTGTGCTGAACAAAATCAAAAAAAATCGTGATTTTGAAGTACTCTGGTTTGAACTAATTTTTATGCATACGAAATTGGGCAAAAGCTGTTTGATCGAACCCGACTTACGACCAATTGCTAACCTGACTCAACTCAGCGCTTTTACTTGTTTTTATGCATGAGACCCCTTGAATACAATTTGTAGATTTCTGTCTTCAGTTTTTTTATAAACAGAAAGCGATTCAAAAAACATTTCCACCTCTGTTAAAAGTAAGCAGAGGTTTTTCTCTGCTGCACACTAGAGAAAAGAAATTGCATTGGTTTTATTGTTTTGAATACATTCACACAAAAGTAATGTTGATGTCGTCACTACACACTACGCTAATGAAAACACATTCACACAGAGATCGTATGATGAAATATGATGTATGTGCTGCATGTATTACCTAAATGTCAACAGTCATTCACAAAGATTCATGAATACCGCGCCTGTATTCATGAATCTTTGTGAATACCTGTGAATGAAGGGTACAAAGAACTAGATTAAAACACATAAAAGAGAATTTTAGTATTGCACGTAGGATGAGTGTTGTCAACTATTGTAAACGAAAACGTGCCGATAGTTAATTCGAAACAAAATGGGCTAAAATAATTTCAACGATTTTTTAATACAGCTTAGAAGATGGTATGTTTGTGGCATAAGAAAGTTTATGGTTTTTTATCAAAATATTATTCACTTTATACACAAATAAATCTTGAGTGTTCAGGACTGTACATCATACCTCAAGTGTTTTGTAACTTCATAAAATTAATGTGTGTGCGCGCCGTACACAACAACAACAGCACCACAACAAACAGATTTAGTCTTAATAATTGTTAAATAAAATATTTTCGTTATGCGGGCAAGCAATAAAAATAAAAAAATAACATAAATGCTGCTATTTTACAAGAATTTGCTGCATTTTCGATTTTTTGCAAATGAAATGAAATGTGAGAGTTAAGTATACTTTCAGTAATAAAACGATGGACATAGTACCAAATGAAAAACAAAGAAAGTGTTTTTCTTTTAAAGAGAAATATGAAATAATAAAACGCTTACAACAAGCTGCAAAATAAAAGCAAATATGCCACGAATTGGTCCTAACTAATTTTGAGCAAAACTCCTCAAATATAAAAAAGGTTAAAACCCCTTGTTTCATGGAACTCGACCATTGACTATGCAATGTGTAGCGTAATTTATTTTTATATTTTTATTTAATAAAGTTTATTAGTATTCAAAATACTTTTCAATATCCACTTTCAGTTTTACAATTTCCATTATATGAAGTTATTTTTTACATGTTATACATTCTCTCTTAAATGTATAATAATTTCGTTCTATTTTTATGTATTCTGGCATTCTATTACATAATTTTAATCCCTTGTAAAATAGTGATCGTTGCATCGCGGTTGATGTTGTTCTCTGCAGCCTGAAGTTTTCAGAGTTTCGTAGACCAAATGGTTGTACTTCCCCCATATACTTAATATTTTCGCATAGGTATTCCGGCACGTTTCCTGTTTTTTGTACAAAGCATAAAGTATTTGTCTGCAATCGTTGTTTTATATTTGACCATCTAAGTGAGTCCAGCATAATATTAATAGGTATATACCGACTACATTTTAAAATACATCGCATCGCTTTTGCAATTTCTGCATCCTTTCTATTTGTGACTCTAAACAGCATGTATATTACGCAAGGACCTCAAATGGTCCCCATGCAAACATACAAAATGTTACCGACGAACAGATAGACGAAAGACAGAGGAAAAACAAGAAATGTACAAAATTCCGGACGTAATCAAATGCTTATAGGAATTTACAGGTTAATCGGGGGAATATAGTTTATGGCAGAGTGTAGACAGAATTTTGGAAATTTAAAAACTGCTTAAGGGAACGCCAAAATACTACGGTATTCTCAGCGTTGTGAGGAATAAAATTACACGCAACGCCGATATTTCACTAGAATCATATAATACCCCATTATATTTACAAGCCATTTCAGAATGTTTAACCGTTTATTACGGTGTCAAGCGAGACTTATTAACATTAGAGTACGAGATGACAACTCTGGTACAGAGTAACCATAGTGTACAAGACTTACCAGAGACTATACCCCATCTCTCACTAATACCAAATAAGATAGGATGTTTGCAAACGATTAATGAATCACTTAATTTAATTAAATAATCTTACAGAGACAAAGCCCTAGACACTTTTATAAGGGGTCTAAATGAGGATTTACCACGTGTCTCACGTCTCTTAGGAATACGGTAACCAGTGGACCTACCACAGGCCCTACACCTCAGAATCAGAATTTTCGAGCAAACCATGTTCACAATGCAAAAAGGATTGCACCACCGCAATTACCTCCAAAACAGAACTTTGAAAGGAGAAATACAAACGGATTCTACCCCCATTTAGCTCATATACCTCAAAATAACCAGGCAACTTGGCAACCTAGACAACAAAAGATTTATCAAATCAATTCACAGAGACCACTTAAGCCTAAAACACGGCCAGGGCCCATGGATGTGGACTAGAGTTGTGGTCTTCAGCTCAGTGAACTGTGCGCTCATTTTAACTTAGCTCAGTTTACTGAGTTACTTCATTTAATAGCTCAGTTATAATGATACAGCAAGGGTAATTAAACTTTAATCATTAGATGGCAAAAACTATAAAAATAATATCGTGGAGTTTCAGAGACAAATATAATCCAATATCGCCTTTAACATATTAAAAATCAATCAATAATGCGACTTTTTGAAGAAGTGGAGTATGAACTAAATATATATATGTATATATATATATATATATATATATATATATATTTATAAATATTAATAGTATATATATATATATATATATATATATATATATATATATTTATAAATATTAATAGTATATATATATATATATATATATATATATATATATATATATATATATATTTATAAGTATTAATAGTATAGATATATATATATATATATATATATATATTTATATATATATATATATATATATATATATATATATATATATATTTAAAAATATTAATAGTATATATATATATATATATATATATATATATTTAAAAATATTAATAGTATATGGGGGAATATATATATATTTAAAAATATTAATAGTATATATATATATATATATATAATATATATATATATATATATATATATATATATATATATATATATATATATATATATATATATATATATATATATACAGTAATTTTCGTTTATAACGAACCCGTTTAATACGAACTTTCGCCTAAAATGAACCAATTTCAAAAGTACGCGTTATATTTCTAATAAACCATGCAATTTATTTCGTTTATTGCGAACCCGTTTAAAGCGAACTTTCGGTTACAAGGAACTTTATTCTTTTCCACTGGCACCACTAACACGCAGTGTTTCTTTTCCCATGTTATCGATTCCGGGAATTTTTCTAAGTTTAATGTTTTTTGTGTGAAGACGATGTGCAGACTGCAGTTGAAAATTGCAAAGTTACAAGATGGACATAGTACCAAATGAAAAACAAAGAAAGTGTTTTTCTTTTAAAGAGAAATATGAAATAATAAAACGCTTACAACAAGCTGCAAAATAAAAGCAAATATGCCACGAATTGGTCCTAACTAATTTTGAGCAAAACTCCTCAAATATAAAAAAGGTTAAAACCCCTTGTTTCATGGAACTCGACCATTGACTATGCAATGTGTAGCGTAATTTATTTTTATATTTTTATTTAATAAAGTTTATTAGTATTCAAAATACTTTTCAATATCCACTTTCAGTTTTACAATTTCCATTATATGAAGTTATTTTTTACATGTTATACATTCTCTCTTAAATGTATAATAATTTCGTTCTATTTTTATGTATTCTGGCATTCTATTACATAATTTTAATCCCTTGTAAAATAGTGATCGTTGCATCGCGGTTGATGTTGTTCTCTGCAGCCTGAAGTTTTCAGAGTTTCGTAGACCAAATGGTTGTACTTCCCCCATATACTTAATATTTTCGCATAGGTATTCCGGCACGTTTCCTGTTTTTTGTACAAAGCATAAAGTATTTGTCTGCAATCGTTGTTTTATATTTGACCATCTAAGTGAGTCCAGCATAATATTAATAGGTATATACCGACTACATTTTAAAATACATCGCATCGCTTTTGCAATTTCTGCATCCTTTCTATTTGTGACTCTAAACAGCATGTATATTACGCAAGGACCTCAAATGGTCCCCATGCAAACATACAAAATGTTACCGACGAACAGATAGACGAAAGACAGAGGAAAAACAAGAAATGTACAAAATTCCGGACGTAATCAAATGCTTATAGGAATTTACAGGTTAATCGGGGGAATATAGTTTATGGCAGAGTGTAGACAGAATTTTGGAAATTTAAAAACTGCTTAAGGGAACGCCAAAATACTACGGTATTCTCAGCGTTGTGAGGAATAAAATTACACGCAACGCCGATATTTCACTAGAATCATATAATACCCCATTATATTTACAAGCCATTTCAGAATGTTTAACCGTTTATTACGGTGTCAAGCGAGACTTATTAACATTAGAGTACGAGATGACAACTCTGGTACAGAGTAACCATAGTGTACAAGACTTACCAGAGACTATACCCCATCTCTCACTAATACCAAATAAGATAGGATGTTTGCAAACGATTAATGAATCACTTAATTTAATTAAATAATCTTACAGAGACAAAGCCCTAGACACTTTTATAAGGGGTCTAAATGAGGATTTACCACGTGTCTCACGTCTCTTAGGAATACGGTAACCAGTGGACCTACCACAGGCCCTACACCTCAGAATCAGAATTTTCGAGCAAAACATGTTCACAATGCAAAAAGGATTGCACCACCGCAATTACCTCCAAAACAGAACTTTGAAAGGAGAAATACAAACGGATTCTACCCCCATTTAGCTCATATACCTCAAAATAACCAGGCAACTTGGCAACCTAGACAACAAAAGATTTATCAAATCAATTCACAGAGACCACTTAAGCCTAAAACACGGCCAGGGCCCATGGATGTGGACTAGAGTTGTGGTCTTCAGCTCAGTGAACTGTGCGCTCATTTTAACTTAGCTCAGTTTACTGAGTTACTTCATTTAATAGCTCAGTTATAATGATACAGCAAGGGTAATTAAACTTTAATCATTAGATGGCAAAAACTATAAAAATAATATCGTGGAGTTTCAGAGACAAATATAATCCAATATCGCCTTTAACATATTAAAAATCAATCAATAATGCGACTTTTTGAAGAAGTGGAGTATGAACTAAATATATATATGTATATATATATATATATATATATATATATATATATATTTATAAATATTAATAGTATATATATATATATATATATATATATATATATATATATATTTATAAATATTAATAGTATATATATATATATATATATATATATATATATTTATAAGTATTAATAGTATAGATATATATATATATATATATATATATATATATATATATATATTTATATATATATATATATATATATATATATATATATTTAAAAATATTAATAGTATATATATATATATATATATATATATATATATATATATATTTAAAAATATTAATAGTATATGGGGGAATATATATATATTTAAAAATATTAATAGTATATATATATATATATATATAATATATATATATATATATATATATATATATATATATATATATATATATATACAGTAATTTTCGTTTATAACGAACCCGTTTAATACGAACTTTCGCCTAAAATGAACCAATTTCAAAAGTACGCGTTATATTTCTAATAAACCATGCAATTTATTTCGTTTATTGCGAACCCGTTTAAAGCGAACTTTCGGTTACAAGGAACTTTATTCTTTTCCACTGGCACCACTAACACGCAGTGTTTCTTTTCCCATGTTATCGATTCCGGGAATTTTTCTAAGTTTAATGTTTTTTGTGTGAAGACGATGTGCAGACTGCAGTTGAAAATTGCAAAGTTACAAGATGGACATAGTACCAAATGAAAAACAAAGAAAGTGTTTTTCTTTTAAAGAGAAATATGAAATAATAAAACGCTTACAACAAGCTGCAAAATAAAAGCAAATATGCAAATTGGTCCTAACTAATTTTGAGCAAAACTCCTCAAATATAAAAAAGGTTAAAACCCCTTGTTTCATGGAACTCGACCATTGACTATGCAATGTGTAGCGTAATTTATTTTTATTTTTTTATTTAATAAAGTTTATTAGTATTCAAAATACTTTTCAATATCCACTTTCAGTTTTACAATTTCCATTATATGAAGTTATTTTTTACATGTTATACATTCTCTCTTAAATGTATAATAATTTCGTTCTATTTTTATGTATTCTGGCATTCTATTACATAATTTTAATCCCTTGTAAAATAGTGATCGTTGCATCGCGGTTGATGTTGTTCTCTGCAGCCTGAAGTTTTCGGAGTTTCGTAGACCAAATGGTTGTACTTCCCCCATATACTTAATATTTTCGCATAGGTATTCCGGCACGTTTCCTGTTTTTTGTACAAAGCATAAAGTATTTGTCTGCAATCGTTGTTTTATATTTGACCATCTAAGTGAGTCCAGCATAATATTAATAGGTATATACCGACTACATTTTAAAATACATCGCATCGCTTTTGCAATTTCTGCATCCTTTCTATTTGTGACTCTAAACAGCATGTATATAAAATCGTTGACCCGTATTCAAAATGTGGCTTAATTATGGTGTTATATATATTTAATGCAGTTGTTATCGAAAGTTTCATTCTTGTTCTCTTGAAAAATCTGATCTTTTTACCAATTTTTTTATGTAAGAACTTTTCTTCAGTCACGTGATACTCCACAAAAAATTCTTGCCAACTTGGCTCAAGTGGAATTATATATGTATAAATGAAACTTATATTGGTAATAAACAAACTAAAATAACTGATTTTTTTGAAACTAATTTTTTGTATTAAAATATCCTAAGAATATTTTAATAAATAGACAAACGAGTTTCACATGCATGTGCACTTATGTATATAAAAGGTTTTTTCAATACTTCATTTAAAGCGAACTTCGTTTAAAACGAACCATTTTGCCTTGTCCCTTCAAGTTCGCTATAAGCGAAAAGTACTGTATATATACATATATATATATATATATATATATATATATATATATATATAATATATATATAGCAGCAAGGTGGAAAATATTTAAACCACATTGGTGGATATGACACTAATAATAAAACCATTCTCATGTAGTGGTATTTTTCAAAACATGTGCATTTGCCCATGTCTATTCCCTTTAACTTTGTTTTTGATGAACAAATTCAAATAAAGACTAACCCCGGTATTCATAAAATTTAAAATGAGTTTGAAATGTATTTTAATCAATTTTTTTCATACAAAATTTTCTTAACACAGATTTCAAATACGTTTTATATTTTTATGAATATGGGGGTAAACCTGTACCTCCACTCATGTATCAGTGTTGAATTGGTTATGTTGTTTGCATTGTTCGTATATCATATTGCTCAAGTCACACAGACGGTCGGTTCAAACATGTTGTTTGAATTAATGAGAATAAGAGCGTTTGGACACGATGAATTTACTACAAGCCCTTCTCTTGCCTGTGCGATCTTGCTCATAAAATGCTTTTGTTAATTCTACTCATAATCAGAATTTGATGCATACAGCAGAATGAAATGCTTTTTAATCATCATTGAATTTTTCTTTAATCTTTAAAATGAACAAAAATGTTTGTGCTGAACAAAATCAAAAAAAATCGTGATTTTGAAGTACTCTGGTTTGAACTAATTTTTATGCATACGAAATTGGGCAAAAGCTGTTTGATCGAACCCGACTTACGACCAATTGCTAACCTGACTCAACTCAGCGCTTTTACTTGTTTTTATGCATGAGACCCCTTGAATACAATTTGTAGATTTCTGTCTTCAGTTTTTTTATAAACAGAAAGCGATTCAAAAAACATTTCCACCTCTGTTAAAAGTAAGCAGAGGTTTTTCTCTGCTGCACACTAGAGAAAAGAAATTGCATTGGTTTTATTGTTTTGAATACATTCACACAAAAGTAATGTTGATGTCGTCACTACACACTACGCTAATGAAAACACATTCACACAGAGATCGTATGATGAAATATGATGTATGTGCTGCATGTATTACCTAAATGTCAACAGTCATTCACAAAGATTCATGAATACCGCGCCTGTATTCATGAATCTTTGTGAATACCTGTGAATGAAGGGTACAAAGAACTAGATTAAAACACATAAAAGAGAATTTTAGTATTGCACGTAGGATGAGTGTTGTCAACTATTGTAAACGAAAACGTGCCGATAGTTAATTCGAAACAAAATGGGCTAAAATAATTTCAACGATTTTTTAATACAGCTTAGAAGATGGTATGTTTGTGGCATAAGAAAGTTTATGGTTTTTTATCAAAATATTATTCACTTTATACACAAATAAATCTTGAGTGTTCAGGACTGTACATCATACCTCAAGTGTTTTGTAACTTCATAAAATTAATGTGTGTGCGCGCCGTACACAACAACAACAGCACCACAACAAACAGATTTAGTCTTAATAATTGTTAAATAAAATATTTTCGTTATGCGGGCAAGCAATAAAAATAAAAAAATAACATAAATGCTGCTATTTTACAAGAATTTGCTGCATTTTCGATTTTTTGCAAATGAAATGAAATGTGAGAGTTAAGTATACTTTCAGTAATAAAACGATCGTTATTTATGCAACAAGTGACGTCATATTTGAATATAACAATACCAGGAAAACGAAGGGGTAGAGTATTATGTGTATGGAAATATAGCATCTCCCATTCATGTGTTAAAGATGTACATTAAATTTTGTTATACATTTCTGAGGCCTCTGGTACACACATGAAAATTCAGTGGTACCACCCTGATACATTTTGAACTCTCAAAGCTAAAAGTTATTTCTTATTTTTTCTTTGTATTAATAAGCGATACAACAATAACAAAGAAATTATTGTAGTTAACATAAAGGCGTAGGGAAAAAAACCTATTTCCCAAAATATCGGAGATTTGACTTTTTTGAAATTGTTCAGATGGACGATGAATGTATTAACAAAAATACATTTTAACCCCCTTATTCATAAAAATTATGAGAGTCTAATAACAGCGTATTACACTCTTATAAGCCTCTCATAATTTTTATGAATAAGGGTGTAATTATTTAGCATTTTAGATTTAGATTTTCTTTGTAGAATTTTAATATGTTTAAAATGTTAATGTTTTCTATGGAAAATCTCCTTTTCGTCAAAATTACCAAAATTATTGTTGAAAAAAGTACTAACTAAAAGGCTTCAAATTAAAATCTACCAGACCTTTCAAGTAAAAATCCAAATAAATCAATAGAAAAACTAAAAGAAATACTGATACTTTGGTGTTTAAAAAAACGTTTAATGTACACTGCCGCTCAGTTGATTAGGTTCACATTTTTTTAACATTCAAGTTGAATTTTTTCGGAGCATAAAAAATTAATGATTATTTTAGATTTTTTAATGGTAAAATATAGCATTATATATGATTACAAATGCAAAAATTGCATCAATAATCAATCAGTTTTTTTTAGTATATTTCTTTTGAAAATAACATGCTTTTAAACATCGAATTTTTAGCTCACTTGAATAGGTTCAACACCATTAATTAAAAAAAATTAAGGAGACAAATTTTATTTATTTTAATTCTTTTAATTTTAAATGATTTTTATAATGTTATGAAGTTTTTTTATTCAACACATTGTTGTCACAATACTAATATATAAATGAAATTTATTTGTTGGTGGTTAAGCAATGTCTATATGCATTTCATTGGTGCTTTACCAAATCGTCAGTAGACTTTAACCACAGTTTTGAAAAGTTAAAAACCTCTTATCTTATGCATATACTTCCGAAAACCATCTGAGAATTCACAACTTGTAAATTACAAACTATTTTCAAAAATAACAACAGAACAAGAACATAGGCTTGCAACTCATACAAAACTAAACCAACAAATAAAGTATGTTCGATACGAATCTATTTTATTTTTCTACACCTTTATACAATCAGAAATCCATTGGATAACAAGAAAAGTATTTATAAGGCAAAATGAAAAATAAAATCTAAATCAAACTGTTATGAAGTTTTTTTATTCAACACATTGTTGTCACAATACTAATATATAAATGAAATTTATTTGTTGGTGGTTAAGCAATGTCTATATGCATTTCATTGGTGCTTTACCAAATCGTCAGTAGACTTTAACCACAGTTTTGAAAAGTTAAAAACCTCTTATCTTATGCATATACTTCCGAAAACCATCTGAGAATTCACAACTTGTAAATTACAAACTATTTTCAAAAATAACAACAGAACATACTTTTGTAGTGAGATTAACAAAATAGTTTTTAAATATACTTGTTAATAATTTCAAAATTTAATGTATTGTCAATTTAAAAAATTATATTAATCAAGATACCCAACTTTTCTTTATCAACAAATTTTATAAAAATAAAATTAGTCGTTTTCTATTATTCATATTAAAAAGTTCGTTTTTATTATTAAACCTCCATAATTTGGTGACCCCGAAATGCCTACAGCACATTCACCTACTCGTGGACTTATTGAAGATGGACCATCTGTGTCTTCACAACAAATTCCTAGTAACCATCCAGAAGGAGGGGGTAGTGTAGTGAGATTAACAAAATAGTTTTTAAATATACTTGTTAATAATTTCAAAATTTATTGTATTGTCAATTTAAAAAATTATATTAATCAAGATACCCAACTTTTCTTTATCAACAAATTTTATAAAAATAAAATTAGTCGTTTTCTATTATTCATATTAAAAAGTTCGTTTTTATTATTAAACCTCCATAATTTGGTGACCCCGAAATGCCTACAGCACATTCACCTACTCGTGGACTTATTGAAGATGGACCATCTGTGTCTTCACAACAAATTCCTAGTAACCATCCAGAAGGAGGGGGTAGTGTAGTGAGATTAACAAAATAGTTTTTAAATATACTTGTTAATAATTTCAAAATTTAATGTATTGTCAATTTAAAAAATTATATTAATCAAGATACGCAACTTTTCTTTATCAACAAATTTTATAAAAATAAAATTAGTCGTTTTCTATTATTCATATTAAAAAGTTCGTTTTTATTATTAAACCTCCATACTTTATTTGTTGGTTTAGTTTTGTATGAGTTGCAAGCCTATGTTCTTGTTCTGTTGTTATTTTTGAAAATAGTTTGTAATTTACAAGTTGTGAATTCTCAGATGGTTTTCGGAAGTATATGCATAAGATAAGAGGTTTTTAACTTTTCAAAACTGTGGTTAAAGTCTACTGACGATTTGGTAAAGCACCAATGAAATGCATATAGACATTGCTTAACCACCAACAAATAAATTTCATTTATATATTGATTTTTATAATGTTTTAATACAAATTTAATAATGAGTATTTCCTCCTTTATTTCATATTACTTCAAAAATACGATTTAGGAAGGAATTGTAGAGATTCTCAATTATTGATAATGAAATTTCGTCCCATGCTTTTTTAATTCCTTCAATTAAGGCTTCTTTTGTTTGGTATTGTCTGCCTGACTCGTACACTTTGCGAGAATGCAGTTCCCACACATTTTCTATTATATTCAAGTCAGGAGAATACGGTGGCCACTCCAAAATATTGACATTCTGTCCACGAATCTATTCTTTTACAACCCTTGCAGTGTGGATCGGGGCGTTATCCAGTTGGAACTCCCATGGAACAGGTCCGAAGAGAGTTGAAAAATGTGGAAACGCCGTTTCAAGCACTGCTTTGTAGTTATTTGCGTTCATTTTGAAAGAAAGAAACTGGAGGTCAATGGTACCATAATATGA
The DNA here is from genome assembly GCA_951800035.1 of Linnaemya tessellans. Lineage (NCBI taxonomy): Eukaryota > Metazoa > Arthropoda > Insecta > Diptera > Tachinidae > Linnaemya > Linnaemya tessellans. The sequence continues at coordinate 64,534,397 of OX637533.1, read as the reverse complement.
GATCGCTCCCCACACCATCACACTACCTTCACAGCTATGCAGACGACTAAGGTAACGTTCCTCTCTTCGCAAATCGTGGAAATAATAATTATATCCGTCTGGACCTTCTAAATTGAACTTTTTTCATCAGAAAAAACAACACGATGCCATTCCTTTTTATAACTCATGTATTTACGTGCAAACCGGAGTCTTTTTTCTTTGTGAGTAGCATTTAGAGGTGGCTTTTTTTTAATTTTTAACCTTTTCAAATGCTTGGCACTTCGAATGATGCGTTTTACTGTGGCTAGACTAGAATTAACACCTGTTTTTTCTTTTATTTTTGCAGCTGAATCGCTAGAATTGGAGGCAGCTCTTATGATAGCCCTTCTGTCCGCTTCTGTTGTGACTTTGCGCGTACGCCCTTTCACGTTTTTTCCATAATCTGATTGGTGATTCGTCCAATTTTTTTGCAATTTTTCTATGGCTTAGGCCAGTTTCTAAAAACGCTTTAATTTTGCCTTTTTCTTCTCCATTTAATGACTTGTTGCGTCCCATTTTTAATAAAAAACCTTGAAATATATTGCAAATACTCACAAACACTTAAATCGATATTAATATTTTCCACTGCTAACGGCAAACTGATTATTTGTTTAATGAACCTATTCAAGTGAGCTAAAATTTACATGTATTTTTTCTGAGTTTTTACATTAAAACCACAAATTGCAAAAGTTTTTTATTGTACCGTTATTTTTTTTTTTTTTGTTCTAAATTATTTTCATTCAAAATATCTCTCAATTTTACCATAAATAATATATTCTCTTAAAGCGTATATTAGAGAAATTAAAATAAAAATGTAATAATTTGTGAACCTATTCAACTGAGCGGCAGTTCATGAAATCTGATGGTCAGCAATGAATAAGTGCCAGAGTCTCGAGCTGTTTTCAATATTTTTAAGTGGCATGAATGTAAGGGTTGATTAACTTGTGTTGGCATAACAAAAGTAGTGCGAAAAGAAACAGTCAAAGCAAATGGAGAGTTAAATACAAGCATGTGCATTGATGTTTTTGGGCACTTAAATGAACGGCAAAAGCAATGAACATATGAATGGGCAATAAAAGTGAATATGCAATTTCTTTTCTCTGCTGCACACCCAAACGCAAGTGGGTTTATGTGTTCGTGCACATCACTGATATATATAAGTTAGAGATTTCTTTGTTGAATCTCTTTAAAGAACAGAAAAACACTTCTTTTTTTATTTAATACTTTTTTATTTAGTTTACTTAAGCTGTTTTCGGAGCTGAGTTATTCTATTACAAACTGAAACTAATAACTTAATTAAAACTAGCGTTTTACAATGTTTAAATGCCAAGTTTTTGGTGGTGGCGTGAGTCTACAGTTCTGTGAAAATTGATGGAATAAAAGTTAACAAAAAATAACATAGCTCATTATCCAATTCTTTGGAAAAAGTTAAAATTGACAAAAATAATTTAAAACTTAATTCTTTGGAAAATAAAATAAATTGATTTTTAATTCTTTGGGAAAATAAAAATTAAGAAAATAATTTTATATTCTTTGGAAAAATAGGAATTGCTAAAATAATTTGAATAAAAATTTATAAAATAAATTCTTAAGAAATCTGATTTCAAGTCCATGGTTTTGGCTGCATGTGGCGGAAGCGCATTTCCTTTGTTATTGCGATTTATTCGGCAAGTGCTGGTTGTGTGACCCAATTGTTTTTTAGTCAAAAGAAGAAATACATACTTGACAATTTTGGTCTTATGGGAAAATTGTTTGTTAAAGGGTGAAAACTTTTGTGGTGTTAACTCCTCCCTTCTTAAATCGATTGTCCTCAAGCGTATTATGGGTATGACAGGTTGGAGAAGCTTACGTAAGTTTGTTGTTTTACATCCAAATTAGTTTCGGTAGGTAATGAAATTGTGGGTGGCTGCTTCGTGATTTCTAGTTGATTTTTTTCCAAAGCTGGTATAATATTAAGATGATAAAAATTATGATTGTGATGGCACTAATTGATACCGTTCCAGATGTTGAAATGTTCTTTCAATAAGTTGCACCATCCTGTTGAAACCACATTTCGTTTACATCCATATCTTAAAGTTTGGCACCAAAAATTCATTGATCATGATTCTGTATCGATTTCCATTCACGGTAACGCGTCGTCCTTCCTCATTTTTAAAGAAATAAGGACCGATGATTCCACCAGCCCATAGATCGCATCAAACAGTACATTTATCGGGATGCATTGGTAATTCTTGAACGGCGTGTGGATTATCTTTGCTCCAAATACGGCAATTTTGCTTGTTGACATATCCATTCAACCAAAAATGCGCCTCATCACTGAAGAGAATTTTGCGGTAAAAAAGCGGAAAAACATTTTTAATTGAACACTGTTTTTGAAAATAAATTTCCACGATTTGGAAGCGTTGTTCTGGAGTTAACCTGTTCATGATAATTTGCCAAACAATACTGAGTAGAGACGTCACTTTAAACTGTCAAAACAGCTGTCAGACAACAGATTGATTCGTATAAAAAAAGTTCATAAAAAAACACCCTTTATGATTTGGTTATTACTACAAATTTTAATTCTATAGGTTCCACAATCTAACGTTTTTTTTCAACTAGTGCTTATTTCGTGAATGGTAACACTTAGCTCATGTCTGATTTGACAGATTAGTTTTATCGTTCCGCTGAACGAATGTGGTTGTGAATATGCTTGAACAATGCTGGTAAGTGGGCCTGCGATCGACTTACAGAAGATGCCGATTTTGCCAAAAAAATCATCTTTTCAGATGGAGCTCATTTTGATCTTGGCGGGTATGTAAACAAGCAAAATTGTCGTATTTGGGGCACAGAAAGGCCACACGCATACATTGAAAAGCCGACGCACCCAAAACGAGTCACTGTTTGGTGCAGATTTTAGTCCAGGGGCATAATTGGGCCATTTTTCTTCGAAAATGAGCAAGGAGTGGCCGTTACATTCAATGGCGATCGTTATCGGGCCATGCAGCCATTTGAATGAAATTATTTTCCATTATTAACCGGAAGGCTTGTACTTTCATATAAAAAAATAAATTTGAGAAAGTATTCAGTAGTTTTTTATAGCATTTTCAAAAAAAGTTATTTGGCGGACCCTATATTATAATCTTTACATTGGTTTTCGATTCCATATATTTTATCTTTAATTTTTAATATTTACGCAAAATCTATCTTAATTACAATATTTTCTTCAGTTATTACAGGTTTTAATATTATTTTTTGAAAAGTTTCTTGTGAAGTTAGTGAATTTTTATCATATAAACAATTGTCATTTCATTACTTAATACATTTATCTCTGATATTTCTAATGCCTCTTCTGCATTATTGAATGGCATTTTTTTCTTCACTTAATTTTTGTATGGCTAATTTAATTCCTTCCTCATTACGTAACACTGAATTTACAATTTTATTTTTTACTAATCTAATCTTGTTTTGCATATCTATAATTATTTCTTGTACACCACTATATTCTTTGCTTATGCTATTCGTGATTTTCTCAGCTAGTAGAGTTAAGTTATTTATTATTTCATTAAAAAGTTTATTGATCACTACTTGATTATCGTTTAATCTTAATAAATTTCTATTAATTATTCCCAAATCTTCGTGATCAGGTGACCCCGTGATATACTTCCCCAACGTTCCTAAAGCATTTATTGATTTTTTTAGTCGGAGGCGTCTGGGGGGTTTTAACGTTTGTAGTATGTCTATGGTCTGTTGAGTTTTTCGTTTCAAGATAGGAAAAAGAACATTGTTCTTAGGAATCTGTGCGTCTATGTAGTTGTAGGCGTTTGTCAGAAACTTTTCGTATATATCGAATTTAATTAGATGAATAAGTCTGAATGTCCCGTCTTGAATCTTTGCTAGTCCGTTATTGATAGTAAGTATTTGTGCTGAACTATAGTCAAATACTTGTACGTTCGTAGCTTGTCCTTGAGTCATAATAAGTCAGTAAAATAATTGTCGTCAAATACATTTTTGCCCTTAAAGAGAATAAAAATTTAGCTCTAGCTTTTTATGTTACTTTTATGAACAACCCGATTTGATTCTGTCACAATTGTTGTTATGTTATTTTCCTTAACTATTTTCTTTTTGAATGTAGAAGTTAATGTTGTGGCTAGTCGCTGGTCTATTTTTACATACACAATAACCAATGGAGCATAAGTTCTTGGTTCTTCTCTTTCCTTATTATGATATCACAGGTCTCTTTCCTGTGCTCTTTTGAGTCTCGCTGTATAATGTTTTCTTGCTTCCTCAAATTGTTTGGGGTCCATGCTAACCGTTCTACCAAAGAAGATCTCTTAAGGGTCTTTTACCTGTGGTAGAATGTACTAAATAATTATATTTATAGACTGACCGGTCAAGGAGTTTTTCAAATGTGTTATGTTCTTTGTAATTCCTTTTGTTGGGAGTATGACATTTAACATTTTGAGCTGAGCGAAATAAGCGCTCACTACAATAGATGATTTTAGCACAGTACTGAGCGCTTTTGACTATGTCCACACGGTGAAACATTTGCTGCAGAAACATTGTGTTTGAAGATGAGAGGGGAAAGACGAGTGGAAAAGGGTACGGTGTTTCATGTACATGAAACATTTGTTGAGCACGCCATTCTCCGTCAAAAAATTAAAAGAAGAAAGAGAAAATGAATATAATATATGTATGCTGCAAAACAAAAGTTTCAATCGTGTGGACACGAATGCAGCTTCAAAAGGGAATTAATAAATGTTTCTGCAGCAAATGTTTCATCGTGTGGACATGGTCTTTGTGTCGTAGTGTTTTTGATTCAGAGCTCTTTTATTTCAGAGCGCTTTTGCTTCAGAGCTGAGTTTTATATTTTATGTCATATTTGTAATTATACCACAGTTTCTTAACATGCTGCCAGACACATATAAATACGTCATTGTATATGTTATTGTGGCATGTCTACAGAACCAATCAAACATTTTTACAAATAAAACTGGTGGGATGAAACCATGTTTTGAAAAATACCACTACATGAGAATGGTTTTATTATTAGTGTCATATCCACCAATGTGGTTTAAATATTTTCCACCTTGCTGCTATATATATATTATATATATATATATATATATATATATATATATATATATATATATATATATATATATATATATATATATATAATATATATATAGCAGCAAGGTGGAAAATATTTAAACCACATTGGTGGATATGACACTAATAATAAAACCATTCTCATGTAGTGGTATTTTTCAAAACATGGTTTCATCCCACCAGTTTTATTTGTAAAAATGTTTGATTGGTTCTGTAGACATGCCACAATAACATATACAATGACGTATTTATATGTGTCTGGCAGCATGTTAAGAAACTGTGGTATAATTACAAATATGACATAAAATATAAAACTCAGCTCTGAAGCAAAAGCGCTCTGAAATAAAAGAGCTCTGAATCAAAAACACTACGACACAAAGACCATGTCCACACGATGAAACATTTGCTGCAGAAACATTTATTAATTCCCTTTTGAAGCTGCATTCGTGTCCACACGATTGAAACTTTTGTTTTGCAGCATACATATATTATATTCATTTTCTCTTTCTTCTTCTTTTAATTTTTTGACGGAGAATGGCGTGCTCAACAAATGTTTCATGTACATGAAACACCGTACCCTTTTCCACTCGTCTTTCCCCTCTCATCTTCAAACACAATGTTTCTGCAGCAAATGTTTCACCGTGTGGACATAGTCAAAAGCGCTCAGTACTGTGCTAAAATCATCTATTGTAGTGAGCGCTTATTTCGCTCAGCTCAAAATGTTAAATGTCATACTCCCAACAAAAGAAATTACAAAGAACATAACACATTTGAAAAACTCCTTGACCGGTCAGTCTATAAATATAATTATTTAGTACATTCTACCACAGGTAAAAGACCCTTAAGAGATCTTCTTTGGTAGAACGGTTAGCATGGACCCCAAACAATTTGAGGAAGCAAGAAAACATTATACAGCGAGACTCAAAAGAGCACAGGAAAGAGACCTGTGATATCATAATAAGGAAAGAGAAGAACCAAGAACTTATGCTCCATTGGTTATTGTGTATGTAAAAATAGACCAGCGACTAGCCACAACATTAACTTCTACATTCAAAAAGAAAATAGTTAAGGAAAATAACATAACAACAATTGTGACAGAATCAAATCGGGTTGTTCATAAAAGTAACATAAAAAGCTAGAGCTAAATTTTTATTCTCTTTAAGGGCAAAAATGTATTTGACGACAATTATTTTACTGACTTATTATGACTCAAGGACAAGCTACGAACGTACAAGTATTTGACTATAGTTCAGCACAAATACTTACTATCAATAACGGACTAGCAAAGATTCAAGACGGGACATTCAGACTTATTCATCTAATTAAATTCGATATATACGAAAAGTTTCTGACAAACGCCTACAACTACATAGACGCACAGATTCCTAAGAACAATGTTCTTTTTCCTATCTTGAAACGAAAAACTCAACAGACCATAGACATACTACAAACGTTAAAACCCCCCAGACGCCTCCGACTAAAAAAATCAATAAATGCTTTAGGAACGTTGGGGAAGTATATCACGGGGTCACCTGATCACGAAGATTTGGGAATAATTAATAGAAATTTATTAAGATTAAACGATAATCAAGTAGTGATCAATAAACTTTTTAATGAAATAATAAATAACTTAACTCTACTAGCTGAGAAAATCACGAATAGCATAAGCAAAGAATATAGTGGTGTACAAGAAATAATTATAGATATGCAAAACAAGATTAGATTAGTAAAAAATAAAATTGTAAATTCAGTGTTACGTAATGAGGAAGGAATTAAATTAGCCATACAAAAATTAAGTGAAGAAAAAAATGCCATTCAATAATGCAGAAGAGGCATTAGAAATATCAGAGATAAATGTATTAAGTAATGAAATGACAATTGTTTATATGATAAAAATTCACTAACTTCACAAGAAACTTTTCAAAAAATAATATTAAAACCTGTAATAACTGAAGAAAATATTGTAATTAAGATAGATTTTGCGTAAATATTAAAAATTAAAGATAAAATATATGGAATCGAAAACCAATGTAAAGATTATAATATAGGGTCCGCCAAATAACTTTTTTTGAAAATGCTATAAAAAACTACTGAATACTTTCTCAAATTTATTTTTTTATATGAAAGTACAAGCCTTCCGGTTAATAATGGAAAATAATTTCATTCAAATGGCTGCATGGCCCGATAACGATCGCCATTGAATGTAACGGCCACTCCTTGCTCATTTTCGAAGAAAAATGGCCCAATTATGCCCCTGGACTAAAATCTGCACCAAACAGTGACTCGTTTTGGGTGCGTCGGCTTTTCAATGTATGCGTGTGGCCTTTCTGTGCCCCAAATACGACAATTTTGCTTGTTTACATACCCGCCAAGATCAAAATGAGCTTCATCTGAAAAGATGATTTTTTTGGCAAAATCGGCATCTTCTGTAAGTCGATCGCAGGCCCACTTAGCAGCATTGTTCAAGCATATTCACAACCACATTCGTTCAGCGGAACGATAAAACTAATCTGTCAAATCAGACATGAGCTAAGTGTTACCATTCACGAAATAAGCACTAGTTGAAAAAAAACGTTAGATTGTGGAACCTATAGAATTAAAATTTGTAGTAATAACCAAATCATAAAGGGTGTTTTTTTATGAACTTTTTTTATACGAATCAATCTGTTGTCTGACAGCTGTTTTGACAGTTTAAAGTGACGTCTCTACTCAGTATTGTTTGGCAAATTATCATGAACAGGTTAACTCCAGAACAACGCTTCCAAATCGTGGAAATTTATTTTCAAAAACAGTGTTCAATTAAAAATGTTTTTCCGCTTTTTTACCGCAAAATTCTCTTCAGTGATGAGGCGCATTTTTGGTTGAATGGATATGTCAACAAGCAAAATTGCCGTATTTGGAGCAAAGATAATCCACACGCCGTTCAAGAATTACCAATGCATCCCGATAAATGTACTGTTTGGTGCGATCTATGGGCTGGTGGAATCATCGGTCCTTATTTCTTTAAAAATGAGGAAGGACGACGCGTTACCGTGAATGGAAATCGATACAGAATCATGATCAATGAATTTTTGGTGCCAAACTTTAAGATATGGATGTAAACGAAATGTGGTTTCAACAGGATGGTGCAACTTATTGAAAGAACATTTCAACATCTGGAACGGTATCAATTCTTAATATTATACCAGCTTTGGAAAAAAATCAACTAGAAATCACGAAGCAGCCACCCACAATTTCATTACCTACCGAAACTAATTTGGATGTAAAACAACAAACTTACGTAAGCTTCTCCAACCTGTCATACCCATAATACGCTTGAGGACAATCGATTTAAGAAGGGAGGAGTTAACACCACAAAAGTTTTCACCCTTTAACAAACAATTTTCCCATAAGACCAAAATTGTCAAGTATGTATTTCTTCTTTTGACTAAAAAACAATTGGGTCACACAACCAGCACTTGCCGAATAAATCGCAATAACAAAGGAAATGCGCTTCCGCCACATGCAGCCAAAACCATGGACTTGAAATCAGATTTCTTAAGAATTTATTTTATAAATTTTTATTCAAATTATTTTAGCAATTCCTATTTTTCCAAAGAATATAAAATTATTTTCTTAATTTTTATTTTCCCAAAGAATTAAAAATCAATTTATTTTATTTTCCAAAGAATTAAGTTTTAAATTATTTTTGTCAATTTTAACTTTTTCCAAAGAATTGGATAATGAGCTATGTTATTTTTTGTTAACTTTTATTCCATCAATTTTCACAGAACTGTAGACTCACGCCACCACCAAAAACTTGGCATTTAAATATTGTAAAACGCTAGTTTTAATTAAGTTATTAGTTTCAGTTTGTAATATAATAACTCAGCTCCGAAAACAGCTTAAGTAAACTAAATAAAAAAGTATTAAATAAAAAAAGAAGTGTTTTTCTGTTCTTTAAAGAGATTCAACAAAGAAATCTCTAACTTATATATATCAGTGATGTGCACGAACACATAAACCCACTTGCGTTTGGGTGTGCAGCAGAGAAAAGAAATTGCATATTCACTTTTATTGCCCATTCATATGTTCATTGCTTTTGCCGTTCATTTAAGTGCCCAAAAACATCAATGCACATGCTTGTATTTAACTCTCCATTTGCTTTGACTGTTTCTTTTCGCACTACTTTTGTTATGCCAACACAAGTTAATCAACCCTTACATTCATGCCACTTAAAAATATTGAAAACATCTCGAGACTCTGGCACTTATTCATTGCTGACCATCAGATTTCATGAACTGCCGCTCAGTTGAATAGGTTCACAAATTATTACATTTTTATTTTAATTTCTCTAATATACGCTTTAAGAGAATATATTATTTATGGTAAAATTGAGAGATATTTTGAATGAAAATAATTTAGAACAAAAAAAAAAAATAATAACGGTACAATAAAAAACTTTTGCAATTTGTGGGTTTAATGTAAAAACTCAGAAAAAATACATGTAAATATTAGCTCACTTGAATAGGTTCATTAAACAAATAATCAGTTTGCCGTTAGCAGTGGAAAATATTAATATCGATTTAAGTGTTTGTGAGTATTTGCAATATATTTCAAGGTTTTTTATTAAAAATGGGACGCAACAAGTCATTAAATGGAGAAGAAAAAGGCAAAATTAAAGCGTTTTTAGAAACTGGCTTAAGCCATAGAAAAATTGCAAAAAAAATTGGACGAATCACCAATCAGATTATGGAAAAAACGTGAAAGGGCGTACGCGCAAAGTCACAACAGAAGCGGACAGAAGGGCTATCATAAGAGCTGCCTCCAATTCTAGCGATTCAGCTGCAAAAATAAAAGAAAAAACAGGTGTTACTTCTAGTCTAGCCACAGTAAAACGCATCATTCGAAGTGCCAAGCATTTGAAAAGGTTAAAAATTAAAAAAAAGCCACCTCTAAATGCTACTCACAAAGAAAAAAGACTCCGGTTTGCACGTAAATACATGAGTTATAAAAAGGAATGGCATCGTGTTGTTTTTTCTGATGAAAAAAGTTCAATTTAGAAGGTCCAGACGGATATAATTATTATTTCCACGATTTGCGAAGAGAGGAACGTTACCTTAGTCGTCTGCATAGCTGTGAAGGTAGTGTGATGGTGTGGGGAGCGATCTCATATTATGGTACCATTGACCTCCAGTTTCTTTCTTTCAAAATGAACGCAAATAACTACAAAGCAGTGCTTGAAACGGCGTTTCCACATTTTTCAACTCTCTTCGGACCTGTTCCATGGGAGTTCCAACTGGATAACGCCCCGATCCACACTGCAAGGGTTGTAAAAGAATAGATTCGTGGACAGAATGTCAATATTTTGGAGTGGCCACCGTATTCTCCTGACTTGAATATAATAGAAAATGTGTGGGAACTGCATTCTCGCAAAGTGTACGAGTCAGGCAGACAATACCAAACAAAAGAAGCCTTAATTGAAGGAATTAAAAAAGCATGGGACGAAATTTCATTATCAATAATTGAGAATCTCTACAATTCCTTCCTAAATCGTATTTTTGAAGTAATATGAAATAAAGGAGGAAATACTCATTATTAAATTTGTATTAAAACATTATAAAAATCATTTAAAATTAAAAGAATTAAAATAAATAAAATTTGTCTCCTTAATTTTTTTTAATTAATGGTGTTGAACCTATTCAAGTGAGCTAAAAATTCGATGTTTAAAAGCATGTTATTTTCAAAAGAAATATACTAAAAAAACTGATTGATTATTGATGCAATTTTTGCATTTGTAATCATATATAATGCTATATTTTACCATTAAAAAATCTAAAATAATCATTAATTTTTTATGCTCCGAAAAAATTCAACTTGAATGTTAAAAAAAATGTGAACCTAATCAACTGAGCGGCAGTGTACATTAAACGTTTTTTTAAACACCAAAGTATCAGTATTTCTTTTAGTTTTTCTATTGATTTATTTGGATTTTTACTTGAAAGGTCTGGTAGATTTTAATTTGAAGCCTTTTAGTTAGTACTTTTTTCAACAATAATTTTGGTAATTTTGACGAAAAGGAGATTTTCCATAGAAAACATTAACATTTTAAACATATTAAAATTCTACAAAGAAAATCTAAATCTAAAATGCTAAATAATTACACCCTTATTCATAAAAATTATGAGAGGCTTATAAGAGTGTAATACGCTGTTATTAGACTCTCATAATTTTTATGAATAAGGGGGTTAAAATGTATTTTTGTTAATACATTCATCGTCCATCTGAACAATTTCAAAAAAGTCAAATCTCCGATATTTTGGGAAATAGGTTTTTTTCCCTACGCCTTTATGTTAACTACAATAATTTCTTTGTTATTGTTGTATCGCTTATTAATACAAAGAAAAAATAAGAAATAACTTTTAGCTTTGAGAGTTCAAAATGTATCAGGGTGGTACCACTGAATTTTCATGTGTGTACCAGAGGCCTCAGAAATGTATAACAAAATTTAATGTACATCTTTAACACATGAATGGGAGATGCTATATTTCCATACACATAATACTCTACCCCTTCGTTTTCCTGGTATTGTTATATTCAAATATGACGTCACTTGTTGCATAAATAACGATCGTTTTATTACTGAAAGTATACTTAACTCTCACATTTCATTTCATTTGCAAAAAATCGAAAATGCAGCAAATTCTTGTAAAATAGCAGCATTTATGTTATTTTTTTATTTTTATTGCTTGCCCGCATAACGAAAATATTTTATTTAACAATTATTAAGACTAAATCTGTTTGTTGTGGTGCTGTTGTTGTTGTGTACGGCGCGCACACACATTAATTTTATGAAGTTACAAAACACTTGAGGTATGATGTACAGTCCTGAACACTCAAGATTTATTTGTGTATAAAGTGAATAATATTTTGATAAAAAACCATAAACTTTCTTATGCCACAAACATACCATCTTCTAAGCTGTATTAAAAAATCGTTGAAATTATTTTAGCCCATTTTGTTTCGAATTAACTATCGGCACGTTTTCGTTTACAATAGTTGACAACACTCATCCTACGTGCAATACTAAAATTCTCTTTTATGTGTTTTAATCTAGTTCTTTGTACCCTTCATTCACAGGTATTCACAAAGATTCATGAATACAGGCGCGGTATTCATGAATCTTTGTGAATGACTGTTGACATTTAGGTAATACATGCAGCACATACATCATATTTCATCATACGATCTCTGTGTGAATGTGTTTTCATTAGCGTAGTGTGTAGTGACGACATCAACATTACTTTTGTGTGAATGTATTCAAAACAATAAAACCAATGCAATTTCTTTTCTCTAGTGTGCAGCAGAGAAAAACCTCTGCTTACTTTTAACAGAGGTGGAAATGTTTTTTGAATCGCTTTCTGTTTATAAAAAAACTGAAGACAGAAATCTACAAATTGTATTCAAGGGGTCTCATGCATAAAAACAAGTAAAAGCGCTGAGTTGAGTCAGGTTAGCAATTGGTCGTAAGTCGGGTTCGATCAAACAGCTTTTGCCCAATTTCGTATGCATAAAAATTAGTTCAAACCAGAGTACTTCAAAATCACGATTTTTTTTGATTTTGTTCAGCACAAACATTTTTGTTCATTTTAAAGATTAAAGAAAAATTCAATGATGATTAAAAAGCATTTCATTCTGCTGTATGCATCAAATTCTGATTATGAGTAGAATTAACAAAAGCATTTTATGAGCAAGATCGCACAGGCAAGAGAAGGGCTTGTAGTAAATTCATCGTGTCCAAACGCTCTTATTCTCATTAATTCAAACAACATGTTTGAACCGACCGTCTGTGTGACTTGAGCAATATGATATACGAACAATGCAAACAACATAACCAATTCAACACTGATACATGAGTGGAGGTACAGGTTTACCCCCATATTCATAAAAATATAAAACGTATTTGAAATCTGTGTTAAGAAAATTTTGTATGAAAAAAATTGATTAAAATACATTTCAAACTCATTTTAAATTTTATGAATACCGGGGTTAGTCTTTATTTGAATTTGTTCATCAAAAACAAAGTTAAAGGGAATAGACATGGGCAAATTCACGGTGGTTTATGACATTTTTTTACAAAATGGAAACAAATGAGAGTGTGTGGACAAGTTTGATCATTTGTCTTTTCTTTTTACTTAAAAATAAATGTTCTAATTTTTATTAATTGTACTGTTTTTGTATCATGATTCATGATGTACTAATTACACTTTTCTCGAATTTGACACTTTAACCAACAAGCAGGAGACCCAGGTGCTAACCGCTTTTTAGCTCTAATTTTTTTAAATCTTAAAATCTGACAAGCGGTCCAAAAACCTTGCAAATCTTGTTTGTGGGGGTTTTTTAATTTAAATTCCTTAATTTCAATTTGTATTTCACAATTTTAACTTAATAAAATATACAAATTATATAACAAATAAAATTAATATTTTCTTACAAAAATTTCCTATTTTCTCATAAACAACACGAATAGACATCATAAACCACTGTAAACTAAAATAAAAAACAAGCGTACCTTTGTTGATAGGAATGAACAAATTCATACACAATGATTTCTTGCTTTTTGTACTTTAATGTTGATAAAATTTTTGAGCGTTGAGCGGAATAGACAAGTACACAAGTTGAAAAATGATGAAAATAAGCAAGTGTTCAACCTGCATGTGGTTCGATTGCCTTAAAATTAACAACGCATATAAAAGTTTGAGCAAGTTTGATTAATTCCTTTATTCCTAGCTTCAAAAAGATTATTGTGGTGCGTCAGCCGATGTGTTTAGCATCAGAACCAAAAAAAGAGGCATATGTTCGATTGCTTTAAAATCAACAAAAAAAGAGAGTGTGCGGGCAAGTTTGATCATTTGCAAATAAAAGAAAAGTTTTTTGTGCCTTTGTTATTGTTGAACGGTTTTTTAATCAACAAGTGAAGTTCTCTGGTTCAAACCATTTGCAATTACTTGAGGAAAGGAAGATCAAACGTCTAATGGTTATTGAAGTGCAACCATATCGTCAAGTGAAAGTGAAGTAGAATCAAATAATAATACAATACAAACTGACGACATTTCTAAATTTTTAGTAGAAAAAATTTACGTTGTTTTTTTATTGCAATTGACGTTGTTTTTTTTATTGAAACTATTTTATGATTCAGAAAGAAACAAATTGGTATCAAATATACAACAAAATCAAAATTTTGATTCCAGGGTTGGGCAACTGTATATATTGTAGTACATGAAAGTGACCAGAATGGTTAGAAATTTGTAGTTTTTCTTTATACTTTATTAAGAGTTGCATTGGTAAAAAAATTTAAATTTCGCTTCCAGGGTTGGGAAGTTAATTCTTTTACATGAAGTACATGAAAGTGACCAAAATTGTTACAAATCTTAAGATTTTTTTAAGTGAATCCACTTTATACTTCGCTTCCATATAAGTTCCTAATACTGGTTTTTTAAGTATACTTAAGTATAATAATTCGATTTCAGGGTTGAAAAAAGTTTGTTTAGCACACAAAAGTATCCTAATAAGTTACTAATCAGGAGGAATTATATTTGTGTTAAAATACTTGATTTCAGTCTTCAAAAATTTATATAGTTTTAGTACATAAAAATAAACGGAATATGAAACATCTTTTTATACACTTCACAAAAAGTGAAAGGGTATATATAGGTTTGTCATTTCGTGTGTAATATCTTCGATATCAATACTCGTATGGGACCCCATAAAGTATATATATTCTGGAGCCTTATGAATAGCGATGACGTGAAATTGGGTCTTCCAAGCCCCCAGGAGAGCTAGAGAATTCGTTCTTGGACCGTTGGATTTTAAATGAACTTAAATAGAGTGGTATTGAAATTCAGAAAAATCCGAAATACGGTTCCAGAGCTGAGAAGCTCTCGACGAAAAATTAGTAACAAAAACCAATTATTTTTTTGGTTGTTTGTAAATTAAACCTATTTCATGCTTTGGGAGGCCTCAATGGTCTATTAAAAACTAAAAAAATAAAAAAGACTACTGACGTTGTTTTTTCTGGTAACTAAAGCTGTTTTATAATTTAGGAAGAACAAAATTGGTATCAAAAATTCAAAAATAAAAAATAAAATTTCGAATCCAGGGTTGGACAAGTGCAATATTTTATAATATATGAAAGTGACCAAAATGGTTAAAAATTTAAAATTTTTCTTAAATAAAACTACTTTATACCTCATGAAGCGTTGCACTGATAAAAAAAAAATTAATTAAAATTTCGCTTCCAGGGTTGGGAAAATGGAAGTTTTTTTTAGTACATGCAATATTTCGTAGTACATGTAACAACCAAAATGGTTTAAAAAGTTGACTTTTTCTTAAACAAAACTACTTTATACCTCATGAAGATTTTCATTGATAAAAAACATTAAAATTTTCCTCCCAGGGTTGGGAAACTGAAATTTTTTATACATAAAAGTAACCAATAAGGCAATTGACGTTGTTTTTTTTTTGCTAACTAAAACTATTTTATTATTAGGAAGAACAAAATTGGTATACAAAATTTAAAAAAAAATCAAAATTTCGAACACAGAGTTGGACAAGTGCAATATTTTTTAGTTCATGAAGATGACCAAAATGGTTGCAAATTTTAATTTTTTCTTAAATAAAACAACTTTATACCTAATGAAGACTAACATTGGTAAAAACAAATAAGATATTGAAATTTTTTTACACATATAAAAGTAACCAAAACTAACGTCGGTTTTTTACTACTTGGTTGTAAATTGGTACAAAAATTAAAAAACAATCAATAACTGTATTATTTTGTAGTAAATTAAAGTGACCACAATGGTTACATATATTAAGTTTTTCTTAAATCTTGTGGGTGCTGTTGGCTGAAGTAGTGGAACACGAGACTATGAAGCGGAGGGTCCTGAGTTCGAGCCCGCGCTGTGTCATGAAATATTGTGTTGAATTCTTCTGATCAGCATTAGTGCGTGCATATATAGGGGGTCATCCCCTGAGTGCTGGTCCAAGATAAAAAACCAAAAAAAAAAATTAAACTATTTCATACCTTATTAGAGCTGCATTGTTAAGAAAAAAAATTAAATATCGCTTCCAGGGTTGGGAAATTGAAATTATTTTTAATAATAAAAGTAGCCAAAAAGTTAATTAACGTTTTTTTTTTGCTATTTAAACTATTTTATAATTCAGGAAGAACAAAATTGGTATTAAAAAATGAAAATTTCGACTCCAGGGTTGGACAAATGATATATTTTATTGTACATGAAAATGACAAAAAGTTTAAAAATATTAATTTTTTGTCAAGTAAAACTATGTTAAACCTCACTAAGAATTGCATTGGTAAAAAATAAAAATTCGCTTCCAGAGTTGGAAAATCAAAAAATATATTTGATACATAAATTCCAAATTTTGCTTTTTTAGTTAATTAAACTTATTTCATACTTCAGGAAGAATCAAATTGGTATTAAAAATTTTTAATTCGGTTGCAGTGTTGGAAAATCTAAATTTTTTGTACATAAAAGTAACCATATAAGTTCCCAATTCTGGTATTTTTCAGTGGATTAAACATTTTTATACGTCGCTCAGAATTAAATTGGTATTAAAAATTTTTAAAATTAAAAATTCGGTTCTAGAGTTGGAAATCTAAATTTTTTGATAGGTAGAAGTAACCATATAGTTAGCTATTTTTAATATTTTTGATGAATTATACCTACTTTATATATCAGGAAGAACTAAATTGCTGTTAAAAACCAACAAAATCTTAAAGACGATTCTGGGGTTCCACAATTAGAACTTTTGGGGTACAAGAAACGGATTTTTTCTTTTTGTTCGTAAATTCAACATATTTAATATATTTGAAAGACATTCAGAGGTATTAGAAATAAGAAAAGCCAAACATTTAGCTTCCTAGCCGAAAAATTTAAACGTTTTGTTGAATATAAAAGTAACTGATAACATCATTTTGCTTTTTTAATTAAACCTACTTTCTGTTTTGGCAAGAAAGAAAGAAGAATTACATCTGTGAAGGGTATTTAAAATTCGGCTTAGCTTATGAAGAACAACATATGCAGCATTAATATTGTTTGACTCAATACAATTAAATGACATGATTTATAAAGGAGTTAAATGCCTCTTTTTATATCTTGGACTAGCACTCAGGGGATGACCCCTATATATGCAATGCATTGCGCCGGAACTGAAAACGATAGTATTGAGGGGACAGATTAGGAAAGATGAGAAGGTAGACAGTTGTTTTTTTGTACCTATTTTAATCATTTAAACAGGCTGGCAACAACTAACAAAACCACGCACTAATGCTGATCAGAAGAATTCAACACAATATTTCATGGCTCAGCGCGGGCTCGAACTCACGACCCTCAGCTTCATAGTCTCGCGTTTTACTACTTCAGCCAACAGCACCCACCCTTGTATATAAAAGAATTCATCACTAAGCAAATTTCCTTAGCCATGGTTATTGAACTTTATGATGTGTAATCAATTGATTATCTGTTAATAAAATAAACTTAAAATTGAGTATAATTGTATGTTTGTTGACAACAGCAAAATTATAGTTGTGTATGAATGTATGATTGTTCTCTTTTTTATTTGTTTTATGTAATAACTACTTATTCTTTATTTATTTGTTTGTTTAAAATTGTGTATAATTGTATGTTCTTTCACATTCTCCGCCGCGTTGAACACTGTTCAAATGAATTCTGGGTACTCTTACTGGTTGATGGGATAGGTTCAAGCTCTTGAAGTATCTACGGTTAATGATCTTGATCGATGTGTGGGCCTCGGTGTATTTTGGTAGGTTTGCCTTTTATTGTTAAATATTTTCCATATTAGAAGAATAAGTGATGTTATTAAACATAGGACTAATGCGGTGTAGCTAACTGCATGATGATGTTCACTATTGGAGTTAATAACTTCGAGTAAATGTTGTAGATTTGCTTCATTTATTTATCTTTGAAGGCTTGCTAGGGGGTCTAATTGCGTATTGAATTTATGGCCTGTAGTATTAAATATCTTTTCTATTTCTTCTTGCTTACTTATTCATTCGATATCTTTTGATTTGACATATGATGTATGGACACTCTTTGATATTCCGAAATGTCCTTGTATTGTTACAAAACTGCTTTTTATTACACAGTCGGAACCACCTTCCATTACTCCAGTGTTTTTAATTATGAACAGCGTAGTTTCCCTGCCGCACACCATGGATGATTCAATGTCCATAGCAGTAGCAAAGATCCACTTGTTTAGTTGATCTAATTCAATCCACGCTGCTGGACCTAAAATCTTGTTGAGGTTGCAATTGGCTGTCGATCGATTGTTGATTATGTTGATCTCACAACGATCAACCTCAGAGTTCTTTTTGAACTTATATTACTTATTTTTGCAAATGTATACTTTGTTTTTTGCTATGATACAATTAGATATATCATCTGTCGTAAACGGAATATACTCATCTCTGTGGGCATCTATGGAAAAGTATGACATGTCTGATATTTCTTCTGCATACTCCGAATCAAGAACACCAAACAGACTGGGCAATATTGCCGACTATATTAAATGGCGACCTTTTTGTACGTCCATGGCTGATTAAATCATCTTCTTGATACAATTGATTTTAGATTTGCCTTAAGTTGTTCACCAAAATTTTACACATTGTGTATCTTTGTGTCGTAGGAAACAGCTGCTGCAAAGTTTCTAAACCCACGGACAATGAATTATTTCAGCTGAAAACGGACACCATTAATTTCCGTTCCGTTCTGCTGTATTCAGTTTTGCGGTACTTATTCCCTCAAAATACAACCCTGGATCATCCTCGAACTGGCTTACTATTAAATTGTTGCATAGTACAATAGGATGGAGAAAAAGGGATATGCACATAGTGAGTGCAACGGAATTTACCATGGGCTTAAACCTCTTTGGTGGAATGATGTCTTTTTCCTGGTTATTTGACAAAGATCGTTTTAACATTGTTTTACTTTCTGTGAAGGGTTCCTATTCGTCTTCTTGACACAGTGGAGCCAATCTGTGAATAGGTCGCTTAAAGATTCCTGTTGCTGTTTTTACTTCAGCCACGCTCACCGCACCGTCATCTCCAGCATAAACAGTGACAATCCTTCCTAGTGGCCATTTCATTGTAGGTAGGTTGTTTTCTTTGATTATGACCTTATCCCCTGGTTTGGGATTGTTGGCCTTAGTTTTCCATTTGTAGCGTTATTGAAACTAGTCTAAATATTCGGTGAAACTAACTTCCAGTGGGACACGCCTGAAATCTTCAGATTTTCTGCCCTGCTATCTACTTGAGCAGTAAGTGCTTCGCAAATGAGAAACTGATCAGGAGTTAAGGCTTCGTGATTGTCCGGATCATTTGAGAGCGGTGTTAGCGGACGTGAGTTCAATATTGCTTCTACTTCTATGATTATTGTCTTCAACTCTTCATGGGTTAAGGATTAGGCTGACATACTGCGTGCCAACAGGTGTTTAGCTGACTTTACAGCGGCTTCCCATAAGCCTCCAAAGTGAGGAGCTCTTGGTGGAATAAAATGAAAGCTTATTCCCTTCGAGCTCGAAGCGCATGTTATTGCCTCTTCTGCCTTATCAGCGTGTATTGTTTAAGATATTTCTGATAGAGTGCTCCGTGCTCCTACGAAATTTGTTGCGTCGTCACAGTAAATTCTTTGACAATGACCATGATGAGCTATAAATCTTTTAAAGGATCCAATGAATGATTCTGTTGATAGGTCAGATACCAGCTCTAAGTGAACTGCCTTTTTGGCAAAGAAGTAGAATACTGCTATATAAGGTGCTATATAAGCAGACTATTGCGGTCCAGAATGGTCCACAATAGTCTACACCTGAATTAATAAATGGTCGAGCAGGTGTAACTCTAGGTTGGGGTAGATTGCCCATTATTTGTTGATAAAGAAGTGGCCGGGCTCTAGTACATATTACACATTTTTGAATGATGGCTCGAGCTGTTATTTTACCTTTTATTGGTCAAAATCTATGTCTTATTGTATTCAGCATTGCAGTCGGTCCACAATGCTTATTGTCTTCGTGTATCATTATAAATAACAGTGTTGCCAAGGGATCGCTGTATGTTTATTTTTCAGGATAAAACCATGTCTCCCGGAGCCGAGTGGGTATCGTGCTGTGTTTTCTTCTGCAATACGTTGTAAGCACTTTGCGGCCAAGTAGGGAGCTACTCTCGTGACGTAGGTAACTGTGTTCAGTCTGTAATAGTTAATTGTAATGAGGGGTCCTCTCTCATTGTGGGTGCTGTTGGCTGAAGTAGTAGAACACGAGACTATGGAACGGAGGGTCGTGAGTTCGAGCCCGCTCTGAGTCATGAAATATTGTGTTGAATTCTTCTGATCAGCATTAGTGCGTGGTTGTGTTAGTTGTTGCCAGCCTATTTCAATGATGAAGGCATAGTCACTGATCACTGAACATAATTGGCAGCGACTGACACTATCATGTACTAAAAAAAGCAGACTAACAGCACCCACCTTCGTTGGCCCTGTAGCAAAAATTAGCCGGCGAAGTAAAAGGTTGAAATAGCTACAAAAAAAAAAACTGTCTATCTTCTCATCTTTCCTAATCTGTTTCTTCAATACTATCACCTCGTTTTCAGTTCCCGCACAATGCATTGCATATATAGGGGTCATCCCCTGAGTGCTGGTCCTACTCCTCAAAAAAAAAAAAAAAAAAATGATCAACTGATATTGATGGTCGGCGGGGTTGATTAATATTTGACGATACATTTTTTCGATGTCAGTTGTAGCGAGTTTAGGCATACGAAATCTGAGTAGAATAGAGAATAAATCACTTTGTACAGTAGGGTCAGTATGCATTAAGTCATTTAATGAGTTTCCTGTTGACGTTTTAGCAGAAGCGTCGAACACTACTCTGAGTTTTGTTGATGTACTCTCGGGCCTAACACGCAATGATGTGGAAAAAATATATTGGATTAGGTATATTGTCTATGTTAACCTTTTCCATGTGGCGCAGTTGCTCATATTTTCTCATAAAATTAATATATTCCCGCCGCATGATTTCGCTTTTATGGATTCGATTTTCTAAACCAGTAAATCTATTATACGCCAATTGGTGGGAGTGGCCTAGTGCAGTTGGATTCTCTTTAAATGGTAGGCTGACGATGAAACGCCCATTAGAATTATTTTTAACATGTTGATTAAAATGACTTTCACATAGATTTTCTGCCGGAGACAATGTTTTCGCTTTTGTATCTACTTCATCGAGTTTCCATAGTTGTTCTATAGATTTTCCTAGTAAATTTTCGTTACCAAATACTGCGCATGTCAATGGTGAGGATGAGCAAGATGGAGTATACTGTTTGATTGATCCGCCTATGACCCACCCAAATGACATATTTTGAAGTATTAGAAGACTGTCACTTAACTTTATCGTTCCAGGCTGTATCAGGCTGAAGTAGAACTAGGCGCCAAGGAGAATATCAATGTTTCTTGACATGTTAAACTTGGTGTCCGCCAGATGAATGTCCTTTAGAATTTTACAGTTTGAAACATCGATAATATTACTCGGTTGTACCAGGATAATGCTGGGTAGAACGAAGGCTTCCAAATTTGTAGAGACGTTATGATCTCTGGATAACATTTGTACATTAATGCGTTGATGTGATCTTTTCTAGATCCTTCCAACTCCATTAATACATAAAGAGGCTTCTGTAGTTGAAAGGGATACTTTTTTGATAAGCCGTTCAGTCACTATGTTATCTTGCGATTCTGAGTCTAGTATGGTTCTAAATTCGTTTGAATTGCCATTTACGACCTTGATAATGACTCTTGTAAGATGACGTAGCTCTGGTTCCTTGATATAGATGCTGTCGAGGCTTGTAGCCTCGTGTTGTATTTTGTTAGTCATTTGGAGAGGTGAATTTGACGTAGCCGTAAGCTGTGATTTTGGTGGCAAGTGTAATAACGTATTGCGTTTATTATTACATATCGTGCAGTTACCATGAGAACATGCCTTGGCTGAATGATTGGCCTTGAAACAGTTCACACATAATCCCTGTTGTTGTACCCATTTTAGTCGGTCATATTCTTTCATTGCAATGTATTGCTTACAATGATGAATACAATGGTTGCTGTTGTTGCACAGCTTGCAGTTGATGATATCTTCTCCTGATGCTACAGCAGTTATAGCATTGCTTGTATTCTGATGAGTGTTTGATTTTTCCTTGTGCCCAATTGATTCCATTGATTCGAATTGCCTCTCTAGAAAAAAAAACAATTCACTAATTGTATGCACTTCTTTTGTTTTTTGTAGTGACTGCATGAATCGAATGTAAATAGTGTGTTCGAGTTTTTTAAGCAATAACTGACTGAGTATGGCATCCCATGACGATGTGTCGATGTTGTTCAATGCCAGCAAGCACTCCTTTGTGGTATCATGCAGAGCTTTTATTCATGCAGGAGAGCATGTGCCCTTGGGTTAATTCAAAATTTTTTCAATCAATGTAGATACCAGCACTCTTTTGTTGTTGTACCGTTCATAAAGCAGTGACCACCTAGTGGTGTAATTTTCTTCTGATAATGCAAAGTGACTTATGAGTTTGCCAGCCTCCCCTAAAACATTGGTTTTGAGGTACCACATTTTTTTACGTTTGGAAGCGGTTTCTTGAAATAGTTCATAAAATAGCATCCACTTCAAATAGTCTCCATTGAAGTGGGGAATAAAAATTTTTGGGAACGGTAGTGATCTATATGATGATACTTGTGTTGAACACGTTACGGTCTCCTTTTGTTTATTAGTGTTTACTGCGAGTTGTATCAAAGTATGTTGCACCAACAGATTATTGTATTCATTTTGAACTACTCCTAATATTGAAGGATCTTCGGTCTGTTGCCATAACTCATCATACAAGGTTTGGACTTGATTCTATAAATTTCTTATTGTTACGAAATTTTTATTTGACATATTGTTGTCATATAAATTTCTTATTGTGTCTGCATTGATTGTATAGAATTCTTGCTGTTGATCGTCCTCTAATGACGTGAACGTTTTTAATAGCGTTGAACTGACGTATTCTGGTTACTCGATAAGGTTTCTGAAGTTCTTGCTGCTGGTAATGGTTTTGTGCCTTCAGTCAATTTCTTGATTTGATAGTCGATATTTTCCACAGCAGTATTATACCTTTCTCCAAGGGAGCCGTGCAAATTTTTCGCAATATACGAATCATTGTCAGGAAGTGTTTGATCTCTACGAATGACATTCTCTGTTCTCTCAAAGTCCTTCCAAAGTTTCGCTAATTCCTCGGACTTGCTTCTGTAAAATTCTAGATTCCTTCGATCCGGTGGGGGCCTTCTTGATGTTGGCAATAATCATGTCTATGTCATTTGCCCTTTCCTGCTGTTGAGTCATTAGAACTTGTAGACTCGCCATCTTCGCCTTGTTGTGGAACCAGAAGATGACTTGGTTTGACCTTTGATGTAGTTCAATAAATTATGTTCGCTGGTGGAGGAATCTAAGCAATAGCAACTGCTTAGTGATGCTTAGTATCAATATTTAGCTATTGATTTACTTTTGATCCTGTTACAGATCACGTCGGGGTCACCAAAATGTTTGTGAAAGGGCTTGTGTTGATTAATTCAAACACATAAATTTGAACTAGCACTAAGATCCCAAATAATATTCCTTACAAGCACTTGTAACTTGAAGGAACCCGTTCAGTAATAAAACACTCTTGTTATGCTTATTGTAAACGACTTGCAATATATTGATTTTTACTTTCTTTTATATAAAATTAATAATTAAAAGAATTGCTTAGGTTATGAAAAACAACATACGCAATATTAATATTGTTTGACTCAACACAATTAAATGACCTGATTTATAAATGAGGTAAATGCCTCTTGTACTATATATAAAACAATTCATTACTAAGCAAATTTCCTTAGCCTTGGTTATTGAACTTTATTATGTATGTTTGTTGACAACAGCAAAATTATAGTTGTGTATTAATGTATGTATGTATGCTTTTTCTCTTTTTAATTTGTTTTATATAATAACCACTTTTTATTTATTTGTTTGTTTAAAATTGTGTATAATTGTATGTTCTTTAACACAATTTATGTTCCGAAGCAAGTTAACTCTATTTCTATCTCTCCCTCAAAAATGGAGACTTCAAACTACATATAAAAATATGGGTGAATCTAGCTTAAGTTTTCCAACACACATTTAGTATAAATAGTATTATGTAATACGCAATCTATGACAATCCATTTCTATTTTATTATATTGTTTTTGCGACCATGTTACAATTGTGCAGCTTTGTATTTTCGTATATGCTAGTTTTATTCACAGAAGATAATTGTGTACAGGATTATTATTACCAATATTATCCCTGTTGCTTTCTACATTTCACTTTAGACAGTCTCGAATAATCCCCTATATTCTCGTTGCTGTTTCCAGAAAGTTCCATATCCGTTAGTTCGAATTCTTAATTTCATTTTATTGACAAGGTTGATTGTTGACAATCAGCGTTGTGGTGTTAGTGCTGCGAAGTATATATAGCCACATTCCGGTGTTAAATTTGAATCAAGTTTTAAACTTTTCAACAATATATATATATATATATATATATATATATATATATATGTGTGTATTAATGTATTTGATTATTTCTATTTTCAAGTGATTTTGGAAAATGTATTCCCGTAGTACAAGGTAAGATTTCACCGGAACGTGCTGTGCCAAGGGATATAAGCAAGCCAGAATATTACCATCGTCAGATGAAAGCAGGTAGCACTTTGGGGAAGCCAGAACTAAAAAATAATTTGCAAATTCAGAAAATGCGGGAAAGTTGTAGACTTGCAGCAAAAATACTTACGTCATGCAGGGAAATAATTAAAGTGAGTTCAAAATTATTTCAATAATACCAAAGAATATAAATCAAATAGAATGTGCATCATGTACACACAAAATTTCTTATGATAGGCTGTAGCTAGGGCTTTTATTTTCCCGGGTTTCTTTGATTCCCGGGAAAAAGGTAAAACTTCGCGGGATTTTGGGAATTCCAGCTCTAAATAATAATAGAAATATTGATTAACCCCCTTATTTATAAAAATTATGAGAGTCTAATAACAGCGTAATAAAACAAAATTTCATATGAAATTTGCTCTATTACATTCTTATAAGCCTCTCATAATTTTTATGAATAAGAGGGTAAATATTTAATAATTTAATCAGGGAAATAATCGTTATTAAAATTTTATTTTATTATACCCTTCACAAAAAAGTGAAGGGGTATATATAGGTTTGTCATTCTGTGTGTAATTTTTTCGATATCAATATAGGACCCCATAAAGTATATATATTCTGGATCCTTATGAATAGCTATGACGATTGAGCGATGTCCGTCTGTCTGTCCGTCTGTACGTACGTCGGTTTTCCCAAGCCCCCAGAAGAGCTATACACTTTGTTCTTGGACCGTGGGATTGAAAATGAACTTAAATATAATTATATTGAAATTCAGAAGCATCCGAAGTATGGTTCCAGAGCTGGGAAGCGTACTCCTATTTCTCGACGCAAAATTTATACCAAAAATCAATTATTTTTTTTAATGTTTGTAAATTAAACCTATTTCGTGCTTTGGCAAGCCTCACTGGTCTATTAAAACTAAAAAAATAAAAAAAATTTTCCAGGGATGGAAAATAAAAGTCTTTTTTCGGTCTATTCCGTATTTTGTAGTACATGTAGTAACTAAAACTGTTAAAAATTTTAAGTATTTCTTTAACAAAACCTCTTTTTACGTCATGAAGATTTGCAGTGGCAAAAAAAAGTTTTTTTAATTCAAATTTTGCTTCCAGGGGTGGGAAATTGCATTTTTTTATACGTGAAAGTAATCAAACAGGCAACTGATGTTGTTGTTTTTTTTTGCTAACTAAAACTGTTTTATAATTTAGGAAGAAAAAAATTGGTATCAAAAATTCAAAAATAACAAATAAAATGTTGAATCCAGGGATGGACAAGTGCAATATTTAATAGTACATGAAAGTGACCAAAATGGTTAAAAATTTAAAATTTTTCTTAAAAAAATATTACTTTATTCCTCATGAAGCGTTGCACTGATAAAAAATAACAAAAAATAAAAAAAGATTTGAGTTTTTCTTAAACAAAACTACTTTATACCTCATAAAGATTTGCATTGATTAAAAAAATTTTGAAAAATTAAAATTTCGCTTCCAGGGTTGGGAAATTGAAATTTTTTTAAATAATAAACCTAGCCAAAAAGTCAATTAACGTTGTTTTTTTTTGCTAATTAAAACAATTTTATAATTTAGGAAGAACAAAATTGGTATCAAAAAATCAAAATTTCGACTCCAGGGTTGGACAAATGAAATATTTGATTGTACATCAAAGTGACAAATAAGTTTAAAAATATTAATTTTTTTGTCAAGTAAAACTATGTTAAACCTCACTAAGAATTGCATTGGTAAAAAAATAAAAATTCGCTTTCAGAGTTGGAAAATCGAAATATATTTGGTATATAAATTCCAAATTTTGTTTTTTTGTTGAATTAAACCTATTTTATACTTCAGGAAGTATCAAATTGGTATTACAATTTTTTGAATTAAAACTTCGGTTCCAGGGTTGGAAAATCTAAATTTTTTGGTACATAAAAGTAACCATATAAGTTCCCAATTTTGGTTTTTTTCAGCGGATCAAACCTTTTTTATTCTTCGCTAAGAATTAAATTGGTATTAAAAATTTAAAAAATTAAAAATTCGGGTCCAAGGTTGGGATATCGACATTTTTTGATACGTAGAAGTAACCATATAGTTTGCTATTTTTAATTTTTTGATATATATCAGGAAGAAGTAAATTGGTATTAAAAACCAACGATTTTGGGTTGGACAATTAGAACTTTTTGGGGTACAAGAAACTGATTTTTTCTTTTTGTTTGTAAATTTAACATATTTAATATACATAATTGAACGCCGTTCAGAGGTATTAGAAGTAAGAAAAGCCAACCATTTGGCTTCCTAGCCGAAAAATTTAAACGTTTTGTTAAATATAAAAGTAACCGATAACATCATTTTGCTTTTTAATTAAACCTACTTTCTGTTTTGGCAAAAAAGAAAGAAGAATTACATCTATGAAGGGTATTTAAACAATTTTTATTTGGAAATAGAATTCGAGAACCTGATTCAACCTGATGTTAACATATTATTGTTTTAATACCCGTGTTAGCGTTTGATCATTTTCTTCATGTCCCATATTTCTGCATTTTTTGTTCCATCATACCTAAGCCAAACATTTTTGGTTTGAATTTTATACTTAAGTACATGTGAACGTTCTACAATTTTTATTGGCAGCTCAAGTAATCACAACTATAGTTACTATTTATTAAGCATGAAGATAATGATCACGTCATTACAAATAATAAAAGTATAGCTACATTGATACATACTTATTTACATACTTAATATTTTAACTCACGATCTCTTACTGTAGTTACATGATTATAATAAATGATACATACATACAATTTAATATTTTAATGATCTCTTAATATACAGAGCTGGATACACTACAGGTATAAAATTAAGAACATGAAAGTTTCAAATTAAAACAACAAAAGTTAAGTGTTGTTATTTTCATTTATTCATTATTCTCAGTTTTAAACTTGGTTGGCATTGTGTTTTGTTTTGTACGTGTCAAAATATCGTTTAAACTTTAAACAGTACTATTAATACGTAAGGCTTTTTTGTGTGCTTTCCTGAGATCCCGACACAATTTCCCGGGAAATTGTGATAACTGGATTTCCCGGGACGGGAGTCCCGAGATAAAAATCCTAGCTGTAACATTATGTCCCGCAACTTTGTAAAGACAATTCGTTGGTGGTTTGTTTATTCATATTTACTTTTGATGTGCTTGTTTAAATATAATGTGCACAAATAATTTATTTTTGGAAATCACATTGTATATTATTTCATAGTTGTGTAGAATTAATATTCTTATTGAAGATATTTAAAAAGAAATTAAAATAAAACATATTATTCCTTCTTAAGGAATTTTGTATTTATGTAATCATATTGCCTGGGAATAAAATATATTTGAGGAGACATGGATTTAGCCACTGTAGGCTTAAGTTACTTTATTCATGAAATTAAAAAATATGAACTATTTTTTATAATATTTAATTTGTTTTCTAAGAATTTGAATTAGTGTAAAAATAAATTAATATATTTATAGTCGATATGAATCTATTTTATTTTTCTATACCTTTTTTCAATTAGAAATCAATTGAATAAAAATAAAACTGTAAAAAGGTGTAGAAAAATGTTATAGCTTCATGTCGAATATAAATTATTTGTTGTGTAGGTTTTGTAAAAGTTTCAAAGTGTACTATCCTAATATTAATGTGTTTCTTGAAAATAATTTGTTAATTCTTAAATAGTTTTTTAAATGAAACTTATTTGTTGGTGGTCAAGCAATGTCTATATGCATTTCATTGGTGCTTTACCAAATCATCAGTAGACTTTAACCACAGTTTTGAAAAGTTAAAAACCTCTTATCTTATGCATATTATACTTCTGAAAACCATCTGAGAATTCACAATTTGTAAATTACAAACTATTTTCAAAAATCACAACAGAATAAGAATAGCAGCCCTTGAAACTCATACAAAACTAAGCCAACAAATAAATTATACTCGATATGAATCTATTTTATTTTTCTACACCTTTATACAATCAGAAATCCATTGCAGAACTAGAAAAGTATTTATAAGGCAAAATGAAAAATAAAATCTAAATCAAACTGTTATGAAATTTTTATTTGACATATTGTTGTCACAATACTATTTTAAATGAAATTTAGTTGTTGGTGGTCAAGCCGGGTAACATCCAATGAAATGCATATAGACATTGCTTGACCACCAACAAATAAATTTCATTTAAAATAGTATTGTGACAACAATATGTCAAATAAAAATTTCATAACAGTTAAATAGTTTTTGAAATTATGTGCATGAGATAAAAGATTTGTGACTTTTCAGACATATGGTTGAAGTCTAGTGATGATTTAGTAGAGCACCAACGAAATGCATATAAGCATTGCTTTATATATCAGCAAATAAATTTCAATTAAAATAAAATGATGGCAATATGTAACTTAAAAAAAAGGAACAAGCAAAAGGAAAATCACATCACTGTAGGTGATGAATCACATGCATCACAAACGCAAAGGTGGATTAAATCCGCTTAAATAAAGTCCCTCTCATCGGGGAATGCTGTCGTCAACGGTGGTGAATAAATATACTTACTCTCTTTCCAGATGGAGATCAGAATTAACGATGAGAAAAGTGATGGGTTTTAAGCCACAAGAGACGAAATGCAACGGCTAACTTCTCACGATTATGAGACTACAATGCAACTTTAGGAAAAACAGTAAGAGCGGCGGAGAGCCGGAGTACAAGCAACATTGGTGGATAGAACTACAAAATGTATTTGAGCAATCGGGGTGCAGAGGTTGGGATGAAAGAACAACAACAAAAGAAGGTACGACGGCGACGAGGGATGCATCGACGAGGGTATAAAACAGAAAGATGTTAAGAAATCAGGGCTTTTTGGTGTGCGAACGACGAGAAAACAAGACGTTGCAACTGACAACAATACTAAGAGTAGTCAGGGATTTTCTTTTGGTTGACAATCATTGGAAATATAGTAGGGAGTAGAGACGAATAACATCCAGCACAGCCTGTAGGATAACATCCTTCAGGATGGGAGTAGCACATACAGGAGTCATAGGATTACATCTTCTGTTCTATATGTTGAATAACACTTAATTTTGTAGGGCATAAAGCACGTGTAGCATAGATTTCGGAGTGATGCCTTGGATGATGGACGAAGTGCTTCTGGGGCTCGACTTTTTAACAAAGATGAAGATGGAGATACGTTTGGGAGCCGTCACCCAAACGGCGAGATCAAGGGAGAGTAAACAAGCAGGTCAGAATATAGTGAGTCATGTTAAGAATGAAGAGAAAATAATAGACGATTTTCTGAGAGAAGAACTGGAGAAATTTAAAAACTTACGGGACCCGACGAATATAGCTGAGCATCACATTGTCCTCGAACATGACCGACCGGTACGACAAAGGTATATGCAACGGAACCCGGAAATGCAAAGACGAATATACAAGGAAGTAGACAAGCTACTAAAGAATGGATCAATAGAACCATCTAGCAGTCCCTATAGCGCTTCAATCGTGATGGTACCAAAAAATAATGGAAAGTTGAGACTCTGCGTCGACTACCTACTATTAAATAGTAAAACGATAGGCGACCCTTACCCACTGCCACGGATAAACGATATATTGAATGGGCTACGCAACGCAAGCTATATTAATAATAACAGTATCAGGTAAGGGTCTGTTCCAGTAGCGACTAATGCCTTTTGGGCTGACGTCCGCTGCCGCCACTTTCCAAAAAACCCTAGATCGAGTTATCGGACCTGAGATGGAACCGCACTCGTTTGCGTATTTAGATGACATCGTCGTATTGAGGAAATCTCTAAAAGAGCACAGGGCCAACTTAAAAGAAGTATTTCGTAGACTACGAGCAGCGAATCTCAACATAAACGTAGAAAAATGAAAGTTTTTCCAAACCGAACTGCGTTATTTGGTAACGAAAAACAGTACTTACACTGATCGAGAAAAGATAGCGGCGATTAAGGAACTCCAACCTCCAAAAAACCTACGACAGTTACGTCGATGTTTGGGCATCGCATCATGGTACCGGCATTTCTTAGCAGGTTTCACACAACTTGTGTTTCCTTTAACAACACTGTTGAGGAAAGAAAACCATTTTCGCTGGAACGCAGAACAACAAGAAGCGTTTGAGGCTTTGAAGAAACATCTAATAGGCGCTCCGGTGCTAGCCTGCCCGGACTTCACCAAGCCGTTTTCGCTCCAGACCGATGCCAGTAATTATGGTTTAGGGGCGGTGCTAACGCAAGAAAGTGATGGACAGGAGCGGGTAATATCGTATGCTAGTCGAAAGATAAACAAGGCGGAGATGAATTATTCAGCCACTGAAAAAGAGTGACAGGCCATAGTTTGGGCGGTACGGAAAATGCGGCCGTAGTTAGAGAGATACCATTTTACGATTATCACAGATCACTTAGCGGTAAAGTGGCTGAATTCAATAGAAAGTCCGATAGGACGAATTGCAAGATGGGCACTCGATCTACAAGAGTATGACTATAAGTTACGTTACCGTAAGGGTAAGTTGAATGTGGTGGCCGATGCGTTGTCGCGAGCTCCCGCAGAGGTTTCGCAACTAATAGAAGAAGAAAGTAACACCGGCGATTGGTGGCAACAGCATAGTGAAGAAGTTATATTGAGGCCAGAAAAGTTTCCCGACTATATGTTACGGGACAAACAACTGTATCGCCACTTACCTGCAGCAGACCAAGACGAAGAATGTGCACCATGTGTGCCACCCCATCAAAAATAACGAGTGTTAGAAGGGAACCATGATTCGCCAACCGCTGGACATCTGGGAATTCGTAAAACGGTGGCCAGAATAACCAACCGTTACTACTGGCCTGTAATGTTTAGGACATAAAAAACTATGTTAGGCAGTGCATTATTTGCCAGAAGTTCAAGCCAGATCAACGACTGCCTGCGGGGCACATGCTTTCTCGTATCGCTGAAGAACCATGGTCAATTGTATGTGAAGATTTTGTTGGGCCACTACCGCGATCTAAGCATGGGAACTCTTTGTTGTTAGTTTTCACCGACAAGTTTTCAAAATGGACAGAACTAGTACCCTTGAGGAGAGCCATCGGCGAAACTCTGCAAAAGTCATTTCGAGAACGCATATTAGCAAATTTTGGGATTCCTAGGGTACTAATAACTGATAATGGGTCACCATTTGCTTGTAAATCCTTTCAGAAATACTTAAGAGAGCTTGTAGTTAAACAACAGCTAACTGCACCGTACACGCCACAGGAAAACCCAACTGAGCGGGTCAACAGAACGGTGAAGACTATGATAGCACAATACGTAGGACCAAATCAAAAAACGTGGGATGACGTGATACCAGAATTACAGCTGGCACTAAACACGGCGAAATCAGAATCGTCAAACTATAGTGCAGTGTTTCTTGTCCAAGGAAGGGAACCTAGATTACCAGCCATATTATATGATGAATTCACCAAAGGTACAGGAACCGAAGATTGTCACCCGACAGAAAAAGCTAAAATGTTAAAAAAGGTATTTAGCATAGTAAGGGAAAACCTAGGCAGAGCGGCTAAAGACCAAGCAAGACACTACAACCTGTGCCGAGGACAGTGGAAGCCTAAGGTAGGCGAATTGGTAATGGTGAAAGACCACCCCCTATCTAGCGCAACTGAAAACTTTACAGCAAAACTGGCCCCAAAACACCAAGGACCGTGCCAAATACAAAAGGAGATTTCGCCCGTAATTTTCCAGCTGCAGAAGGAAGGAAACAAAAAGACCCGTACGGCCCATATAAGTGAACTTAAACCATTCGTGAGTAGAACTGCATGTTTTAAGATTAATAATAAATGAAGTGAGGGCTAAACCCCAAAAGTGGGCACTGTAAAGGAGGCGTATAATAAATAAGCAAACAAAGAAGGGGATTACATCCACCAAAAAAAAATTATAATAATAATAGTATTGGTAATATTGATAATAAGAATAAAAAAAAGAGGACTAATAGAATGAAATAATAATTAACACGTATTATTATATGAAGCTAAAATAACCAGGAGAATAAAGCAGAACAATTATAGGGAATACCTTAACGCGTGCTCTAAGCAACTTGCGTATGTTGCTTAAAAAAAATATATATATGTATACATACATATATATATATATATATATATATATGTATGTATATATATATATATATATATATATATATATATATATATATATATATATATTGTTGTTTGCTTTTATTGACCTTTTCTTATATATGTATTTTAGAATGATTGAGCTCGAGGTCGTTTTTCTAAAAATCGTTATAATTTTTCTATTTTATTCGATATTTCGTCAACAATTTGTTGACATCATCAGGAATTGTTATTCCTGTTATATATTTTTTTATTATATAAAAAAATATATAGAAATAAAATAAAGTAATTAGTAATTAGCATGATTGGTTGAAATGCAATGATTAAATTAAAAAAATAACAAAGCAATAGGAGAGAACGGAATGAAATCAAGCGAGAAATAATCAATAAATGAAAGGAAAAAAACCTGAGAAGAGTACATCAAAAGACAAGTAAACTCATTTGTTTATAAAACAAGCGACAACGAAATTATGACCAAGGGAGTTTACATCAAACAGCGCGCGGGTGCAGACAAAAGAAAATTTTAACGTAAAAGATACACAAACATTTAAAGAAAAATGTTTCGTTTCGATGAAGAACTCCAGAAAGACGGAAAGCAGATGAATGAATCGAGCGCCAAATTCGACAGCGTGAACAGTGGAATCGGTCATGTATTGGAGACCTAGTCGGTGCACCCCAATAGCACCGAATTCGAGGGTTTACCGAAAGTACTGCGTCAAGAGATTCTGTCAGCCAGACCAAGAAGAAGAGAGTTTGCTTTAAAAGAGAGGTGGAGGGTATTGCGTACAGGAGTAGAATATCTGCTGGGGTTCAAGTGAGTGTTGTATACTACTTAGCTGAAAACAAGGAGGATACACTGGCTTAAAAAAAAAACAAACGCTAAGTAACCTAAGACTAGTAATAAAAAAAATTAATTAAATAAAAAAAATACAAAAATTATAAAAAAATAAAATATAGGAAAGATATATATATATATATGTATATATATATATATATATATATATATATATATATATATATATATATATATATATATATATATATATATATATTGTTATGAAATCTTTTTATTTGACACATTGTTGTCACAATACTATATATAAATGAAATTTATTTGTTGGTGGTTAAGCAATGTCTATATGCATTTCATTGGTGCTTTACCAAATCGTCAGTAGACTTTAACCACAGTTTTGAAAAGTTAAAAACCTCTTATCTTATGCATATACTTCCGAAAACCATCTGAGAATTCACAACTTGTAAATTAAAAACTATTTTCAAAAATAACAACAGAACAAGAACATAGGCTTGCAACTCATACAAAACTAAACCAACAAATAAAGTATGTTCAATATGAATCTATTTTATTTTTCTACACCTTTATACAATCAGAAATCCATTGGATAACAAGAAAAGTATTTATAAGGCAAAATGAAAAATAAAATCTAAATTAAACTGTTATGAAATCTTTTTATTTGACACATTGTTGTCACAATACTATATATAAATGAAATTTATTTGTTGGTGGTTAAGCAATGTCTATATGCATTTCATTGGTGCTTTACCAAATCGTCAGTAGACTTTAACCACAGTTTTGAAAAGTTAAAAACCTCTTATCTTATGCATATACTTCCGAAAACCATCTGAGAATTCACAACTTGTAAATTAAAAACTATTTTCAAAAATAACAACAGAACAAGAACATAGGCTTGCAACTCATACAAAACTAAACCAACAAATAAAGTATGTTCAATATGAATCTATTTTATTTTTCTACACCTTTATACAATCAGAAATCCATTGGATAACAAGAAAAGTATTTATAAGGCAAAATGAAAAATAAAATCTAAATTAAACTGTTATGAAATCTTTTTATTTGACAACAATGTGTCAAATAAAAAGATTTCATAACAGTTTAATTTAGATTTTATTTTTCATTTTGCCTTATAAATACTTTTCTTGTTATCCAATGGATTTCTGATTGTATAAAGGTGTAGAAAAATAAAATAGATTCATATTGAACATACTTTATTTGTTGGTTTAGTTTTGTATGAGTTGCAAGCCTATGTTCTTGTTCTGTTGTTATTTTTGAAAATAGTTTTTAATTTACAAGTTGTGAATTCTCAGATGGTTTTCGGAAGTATATGCATAAGATAAGAGGTTTTTAACTTTTCAAAACTGTGGTTAAAGTCTACTGACGATTTGGTAAAGCACCAATGAAATGCATATAGACATTGCTTAACCACCAACAAATAAATTTCATTTATATATAGTATTGTGACAACAATGTGTCAAATAAAAAGATTTCATAACAGTTTAATTTAGATTTTATTTTTCATTTTGCCTTATAAATACTTTTCTTGTTATCCAATGGATTTCTGATTGTATAAAGGTGTAGAAAAATAAAATAGATTCATATTGAACATACTTTATTTGTTGGTTTAGTTTTGTATGAGTTGCAAGCCTATGTTCTTGTTCTGTTGTTATTTTTGAAAATAGTTTTTAATTTACAAGTTGTGAATTCTCAGATGGTTTTCGGAAGTATATGCATAAGATAAGAGGTTTTTAACTTTTCAAAACTGTGGTTAAAGTCTACTGACGATTTGGTAAAGCACCAATGAAATGCATATAGACATTGCTTAACCACCAACAAATAAATTTCATTTATATATATATATATATATATATATATAAATATATATGTATAAATATATATATATATAATATATAAAAAAAACAAAAAACTTTATTTTACACATAGGTATAGCTATAAATAATACCTATTCATTATTTCAAGGGCGGAGAAAGAGGAAAGTGTGAGGACTAAAAGTTCTGGGAATTTCGGCCTACACAGTAACTTAAGAAAAAAGAAGAAACAAGCAAAAGGAAAACAACAACACTGTAGCTGATGACTCACATTCATCACAAACACAGAGGTGGATTAAATCCGCCTAAACAAAGTCCATCGGGGAATGCAGTCGTCAACGGTGGTGAATAAATATACTTACTCTCTTTTCAGGTGAAGATCAGAATTAACGAAGAGAAAAGTGGTGGGCTTTATTTAGGCCACAAGAGACGAAATGCAACGGCTAACTTCTCACGACTATTAGACTACAACGTAACTTTAGGAAAAAAAGTAAGAGAGGCGGAGAGCCGGAGTACAAGCAACATTGGTGGATAGAACTACAAAATGTATTTTAGCACTCGGGGTGCAGAGGTTGTGATGAAAGAACAACAACAAAAGAAGGTACGACGCCGACAAGGGAACCATCAACGAGGGTATAAAACAGAGAAATGTCAAGAAATCAGGGCTTTTTGGTTGTGCGAACGACGACAAAACAATACGTGGCAACGGACAACAATACTAAGGGTAGCTAGGGATTTTTTTCTTCTGTTCTAGGTGTTGAATAACACTTAGTTTTGTAGCACAGCCTGTAGGATAACATTCTTCAGGATAGGAAGCATAGGAGTGACACAGACAGGAGTCAGAGGATCACATCTTTTGTCCTAGGCGTTGAATAACATTCAACAAATTAAGATTTCGAATTATATTCGGAGGGTAAGAGAAACGGTCAGGGAATCTTGGTGATTCACCAAGTTATTACAATATTTAGTGGTTTATTATCCTAGTAGTTCAGGATAATGGTAATGCAATGTTCAATTCAGTTGTTCAAGTGGTACACAAGAACAACGTAGACTGGCTTGTTGAAAAATTAACTAACACGATGTTGATTTGATGAATGACAGTAATTCAATCACAAATTTTATTGAAAACTTATCGTATTTAAAGAAAAATTACAAAAACAAATCACTGAAAATAGCTATGAAATTCTTAAAATATCTGACAAATATCGGAAAATACAATACAAAACAATATTTAAATAAAATGATTCCAAAAAAAGTTTTCAATCAACCAAAGCGATATATTTTGATGTTAAGAATAAATAACTTTTTTTTGTATATGTAAAACAATTAAAAATTTACTTCCATTTTGTATATTTTAGCATCAAAAATAGTATAATAATGATGTGGTAACAATGTGTCGCACTGTAAAACAAATACATATATAAAATAGATAGAATTGAAAATATTGTAAAAGAAGAAATAAGCAATTTTTTAATTAACACAAAATTCGATTGAAGACTTAAAAAAGGATTTTATACATAACAAGTAAAAGTGCTATATTCGGCTGTGCCGAATCTTAAATACCCTTCACAGATGTAATTCATCTTTCTTGCTAAAACAGAAAGTAGGTTTAATTAAAAAATTAAAATGATGTTATCAGTTACTTTTATATTAAAAAAAAAAGTTTAAATTTGGCGGCTAGGAAGCTAAAGGTTTGCATCTTCTTATTTCTAATTTCTGAACGTCTTTCAGAAGTATTAAATGAGTTTAATTTACAAAAAAAAGAAGAAATCTATTTTACCAAGTTATTACAATATTTAGTGGTTTATTATCCTGGTAGTTCAAAAGGATAATGCAATGTTTAATTCGGTTGTTCAAGTGGTACACAAGAACAACGTAAACTGGCTTGTTGAAAAATTAACTAAGACGATGTTGACTTGATGAATGACAATAGTTCAATCACAAATTTTATTGAGAACTTATTGTAAGTATTTAAAGAAAAATTACAAAATCAAATAATAAAAGATTATAAAATTTACAAATACAAAATAAAAATAAAACGTAAAAAATTGGTTTCATAATTAATAAAAAAAATTGCTATATAATTAATAACATATCAAATTGTTAAAACGTAAAATGATTCAAAGAATTTTAGGCCGGAGACTGTTCACTCTTCTGCTGCACTAATTATTTTCCCACCGTTAGCAGAAAACACATATTGGATTTCATAACCGACTGGCTGGTGAATTAAATAAACAAATTATTTTCCCAGTAAAAGCCAAGAGATATTAAATTTGTCCAACAACTCAACGGCATTAACAACCCCCTTTTTTATGAGAAGCCACCAAGTCTTTAAAAAGCAGATTATATAATACAAAAACAGTAATGCCTGGAGCTACTTGAGTTAAAATTTTTTTATGAAATCCCAGGTCATATTATCAACGCATATACAAACATACCGCAATCTCAGGTACATATTTACAAATGTACACATGTATGTAAGTAAGAGTGGGCAATACGTTTACGCTCTTGTATTTGCCTCTTTTCCTCCAACATCGTAACTTTTTGATGTGATGTATTGAAACTATCAGTTTCAATACATACGCAAGTGTTAGGTATGTAAGAGTAAATCATAGTTTGTTTGTTCGTTGCTTGGCAGTCGGTATTGAAAGTGATTATTGGGCGATTTTCATATAATTTTCCCACGCGATTTTCTCCGGAAATTCATAGCCGATTTTATTAATTTTTGGATTAAAACGCCAGTGCGGGTTTCGACGAAGAGTTTAGGCCAAAAATTAAGGCGATCCGATTCGGTGAGCGGAGATTTTAGTGTTTTAATTCGGAGTATTAATTTGGAGTAATATTAAAAAAGTGTTTTATGTTGATCTTCGGTTTTGTCTTATGCATAGCAAAGAGAATAGTGACGTGGTTATACATACATATATAAAAATGAGATAGCAAGACAGCAACGTATGTAGCTTATGTAAAAACATAACAATGTATGTATGTACATTTGTCTGTTGCTTTGCATTCTCTTTGTTTTTTGTGGGTTTAATATAAAATAAATAAAAAGTATTAAGTATTTTTTTCATTTTGAGTGCATCTACTTAGTGCGTCGGTATTAAAAGAAAATATATGGCAGAATATCGGAGGAAAAAGAGAGAACAGACACAGCTTCTTGCTCAACCAGTCTGTCCAGAATATAATAAAATTTATTCATTTTTCACTTCTGCCCTACACCGAAAATGGTTCACGCGAACTAGAAGAGGACTATTTTTCAATGCCAATAATAATGGGTGGTGACTTTAATACGAATTTTTCAACCGTAGAAGCACTACCTCTTATCGAATTCCTCTACGATAAATTCAAGCTTACTTCGTTAGAGTCCCCAACTACTATCCAAGGAACTACAATTGACGCTGTTTTCTCACGTTATATCGATAGGATACAATCAAAAGTTTATGTTTCATATTTTAGCTATCACATACCAATTTTAACTGTATTGAAAACATAACATTAATAAATTATACAAAGTAAAATTAAATTCAATAAACTATTCTTTTTCATTAAATACTTTATATTAACTCTACCTCCTGGTTAGTGGGTCTGTGTTCATAGAAATCGAACAGGTAACCGTGAAACAAAAATGTGTTAACACATCGCCCGTGAGTTCGAACAGTCATTGATTTTTTTTTATATATATTAGTTTTTGTTGAGCTGCACATCCTATAGATTTATGTTCTCTTATTACAATTAAGCTCGCCTCATTCCGAAGTATTGTTTAGGTTGGCGTTACGACTGACGAGATTGACAGAATTGTACATGACGAAATTATTTCAGCAAGAGCGTATCCATCTCCTCTTCGTTATGCAGGGTTTCCTAAGTCAATATGCACTTCTGTAAACAATATTGCATGTCACGGCATACCCGATGATAGACCATTACAAAATGGAGACATTGTTAATGTTGATATAACAGTTTTCTTAAATGGCTACCATGGCGACTGTTCAAGAACCTTTATGGTTGGAGATGTAGATGAACGTGGCATCTACTTAGTCACGAAAACCGAAGAGTGTCTCCAGGGTTGTATTCGATTATGTCAACCACATGTGGAATTCAATAATATCGGAAAGTATGTGCACAACTTCTGCCAAAAATATAAGTTAAATACAATTCCAGCGTTTATTGGGCATGGCATTGGAAGCTACTTTCATGGACCTCCTGAAATACTTCACTTCAGTGTGTGAAAGAATTATAATTATTAAACACATCTACATACTATATAAACATGTATCGTTACATATTTCAGGAAATAATATCCCAGGAAAAATGAAAACTGGAATGACGTTTACTATAGAGCCTGTGTTAACTTTAGGTGGACCAGATATTGAAATACAAGAGGATGGTTGGACAGCATTAACTGTGGATGGCGCAAGGAGTGCACAGTTCGAGCATACAATTCTAATCACTGAAAATGGCTATGAAATTCTTACAATATCTGACAAATAGCGGAAAATACAATACAAAACAATATTTAAATAAAATGATTCTAAACAAAATTTTCAATAAACCAAAGCGATATGTTTTGATGTTAAGAATAAATAACTTTTTTTTTGTATATGTAAAACAATTAAAAATTTACTTCCATTTTCTATATTTTAGCATCAAAAATGGTTTAATGATGATGTGGTAACAATGTGTTGCACTGTAAAACAAATATGTATATAAAATAGATAGAATTGAAAATATTGTAAAAGAAGAAATAAGCAACTTTTTAATTAACACAAAATTCGCTTGAAGACTTAAAAAAAAGATTTTATACATAACAAGTAAAAGTGCTATATTCGGCTGTGCCGAATCTTAAATACCATTCACAGATGTAATTCTTCTTTCTTTCTTGCTAAAACAGAAAGTAGGTTTAATTAAAAAATTAAAATGATGTTATCAGTTACTTTTATATTTAAAAAAACGTTCAAATTTGTCGGCTAGGAAGCTTAAGGTTTGGCTCTTCTTATTTCTAATACTTCTGAACGTCTTTCAGAAGTATTAAATAAGTTTAATTTACAAACAAAAAGAAGAAATCTATTTCATGTACCCCAAAAAGTTCTAATTGTCCACCCGTAGAATCATCTTTTAGACTTTTTCGGTTTTTAATACCAATTTATTTCTACCTAATATATAAAGTAGGTATAATTCATGATAAAATCAAAAATTGAAAATTATGTGCACGGAAGCGGATTTTTTCTTTTTGTTTTTAAATTAAACATATATAATATTTTTGAAAGACGTTCAGAGGTATTTAAAAGTTTTCTTAAATATAAAAGTCACTGATAACATCATTTTAATTTTTTTAATAAACCTACTTTCTGCTTTCGCTAGAAAGAAAGACGAAATACATCTGTGAAGGGTATTTAAGATTCGGCACAGCCGAATAAGCACTTTTACTTGTTCTCTTTATTGTGTCCCATGAAATCTTTTAGCCCTATCGCTATTTTTCACACAAAAGCAACATAATTAAGTATCTCAAAATTTTTACAGTTCATTAAGAAATGTTTTGAAGGTTAA
Organism: Linnaemya tessellans; assembly: GCA_951800035.1. Lineage (NCBI taxonomy): Eukaryota > Metazoa > Arthropoda > Insecta > Diptera > Tachinidae > Linnaemya > Linnaemya tessellans. The sequence goes on along the minus strand of OX637533.1, from coordinate 64,493,201 downwards.
TATTCATATTGTCCCTGTTAAACGCAGGCTCGTTTGCCTTGCTTAACTTGAAAATGAAATTCTATGCTATGAAATTCTTACAATATCTGACAAATATCGGAAAATACAATACAAAACAATATTTAAATAAAATGATTCCAAAAAAAGTTTTCAATCAACCAAAGCGATATATTTTGATGTTAAGAATAAATAACTTTTTTTTGTATATGTAAAACAATTAAAAATTTACTTCCATTTTGTATATTTTAGCATCAAAAATAGTATAATAATGATGTGGTAACAATGTGTCGCACTGTAAAACAAATACATATATAAAATAGATAGAATTGAAAATATTGTAAAAGAAGAAATAAGCAATTTTTTAATTAACACAAAATTCGATTGAAGACTTAAAAAAGGATTTTATACATAACAAGTAAAAGTGCTATATTCGGCTGTGCCGAATCTTAAATACCCTTCACAGATGTAATTCATCTTTCTTGCTAAAACAGAAAGTAGGTTTAATTAAAAAATTAAAATGATGTTATCAGTTACTTTTATATTAAAAAAAAAAGTTTAAATTTGGCGGCTAGGAAGCTAAAGGTTTGCATCTTCTTATTTCTAATTTCTGAACGTCTTTCAGAAGTATTAAATGAGTTTAATTTACAAAAAAAAAGAAGAAATCTATTTTACCAAGTTATTACAATATTTAGTGGTTTATTATCCTGGTAGTTCAAAAGGATAATGCAATGTTTAATTCGGTTGTTCAAGTGGTACACAAGAACAACGTAAACTGGCTTGTTGAAAAATTAACTAAGACGATGTTGACTTGATGAATGACAATAGTTCAATCACAAATTTTATTGAGAACTTATTGTAAGTATTTAAAGAAAAATTACAAAATCAAATAATAAAAGATTATAAAATTTACAAATACAAAATAAAAATAAAACGTAAAAAATTGGTTTCATAATTAATAAAAAAAATTGCTATATAATTAATAACATATCAAATTGTTAAAACGTAAAATGATTCAAAGAATTTTAGGCCGGAGACTGTTCACTCTTCTGCTGCACTAATTATTTTCCCACCGTTAGCAGAAAACACATATTGGATTTCATAACCGACTGGCTGGTGAATTAAATAAACAAATTATTTTCCCAGTAAAAGCCAAGAGATATTAAATTTGTCCAACAACTCAACGGCATTAACAACCCCCTTTTTTATGAGAAGCCACCAAGTCTTTAAAAAGCAGATTATATAATACAAAAACAGTAATGCCTGGAGCTACTTGAGTTAAAATTTTTTTATGAAATCCCAGGTCATATTATCAACGCATATACAAACATACCGCAATCTCAGGTACATATTTACAAATGTACACATGTATGTAAGTAAGAGTGGGCAATACGTTTACGCTCTTGTATTTGCCTCTTTTCCTCCAACATCGTAACTTTTTGATGTGTTAACATCTATACGCGCGCCTCTAGGGCAGTAAACTATCATTTTCAATACATACGCAAGTGTTAGGTATGTAAGAGTAAATCATAGTTTGTTTGTTCGTTGCTTGGCAGTCGGTATTGAAAGTGATTATTGGGCGATTTTCATATAATTTTCCCACGCGATTTTCTCCGGAAATTCATAGCCGATTTTATTAATTTTTGGATTAAAACGCCAGTGCGGGTTTCGACGAAGAGTTTAGGCCAAAAATTAAGGCGATCTGATTCGGCGAGCGGAGATTTTAGTGTTTTAATTCGGAGTATTAATTTGGAGTAATATTAAAAAAGTGTTTTATGTTTTGTCTTATGCATAGCAAAGAGAATAGTGACGTGGTTATACATACATATATAAAAATGAGATAGCAAGACAGCAACGTATGTAGCTTATGTAAAAACATAACAATGTATGTATGTACATTTGTCTGTTGCTTTGCATTCTCTTTGTTTTTTGTGGGTTTAATATAAAATAAATAAAAAGTATTAAGTATTTTTTTCATTTTGAGTGCATCTACTTAGTGCGTCGGTATTAAAAGAAAATATATGGCAGAATATCGGAGGAAAAAGAGAGAACAGACACAGCTTCTTGCTCAACCAGTCTGTCCAGAATATAATAAAATTTATTCATTTTTCACTTCTGCCCTACACCGAAAATGGTTCACGCGAACTAGAAGAGGACTATTTTTCAATGCCAATAATAATGGGTGGTGACTTTAATACGAATTTTTCAACCGTAGAAGCACTACCTCTTATCGAATTCCTCTACGATAAATTCAAGCTTACTTCGTTAGAGTCCCCAACTACTATCCAAGCAACTACAATTGACGCTGTTTTCTCACGTTATATCGATAGGATACAATCAAAAGTTTATGTTTCATATTTTAGCTATCACAGACCAATTTTAACTGTATTGAAAACATAACATTAATAAATTATACAAAGTAAAATTAAATTCAATAAACTATTCTTTTTCATTAAATACTTTATATTAACTCTACCTCCTGGTTTGTGGGTCTGTGTTCATAGAAATCGAACAGGTAACCGTGAAACAAAAATGTGTTAACACATCGCCCGTGAGTTCGAACAGTCATTGATTTTTTTTTATATATATTAGTTTTTGTTGAGCTGCACATCCTATAGATTTATGTTCTCTTATTACAATTAAGCTCGCCTCATTCCGAAGTATTGTTTAGGTTGGCGTTACGACTGACGAGATTGACAGAATTGTACATGACGAAATTATTTCAGCAAGAGCGTATCCATCTCCTCTTCGTTATGCAGGGTTTCCTAAGTCAATATGCACTTCTGTAAACAATATTGCATGTCACGGCATACCCGATGATAGACCATTACAAAATGGAGACATTGTTAATGTTGATATAACAGTTTTCTTAAATGGCTACCATGGCGACTGTTCAAGAACCTTTATGGTTGGAGATGTAGATGAACGTGGCATCTACTTAGTCACGAAAACCGAAGAGTGTCTCCAGGGTTGTATTCGATTATGTCAACCACATGTGGAATTCAATAATATCGGAAAGTATGTGCACAACTTCTGCCAAAAATATAAGTTAAATACAATTCCAGCGTTTATTGGGCATGGCATTGGAAGCTACTTTCATGGACCTCCTGAAATACTTCACTTCAGTGTGTGAAAGAATTATAATTATTAAACACATCTACATACTATATAAACATGTATCGTTACATATTTCAGGAAATAGTATCCCAGGAAAAATGAAAACTGGAATGACGTTTACTATAGAGCCTGTGTTAACTTTAGGTGGACCAGATATTGAAATACAAGAGGATGGTTGGACAGCATTAACTGTGGATGGTGCAAGGAGTGCACAGTTCGAGCATACAATTCTAATCACTGAAAATGGCTATGAAATTCTTACAATATCTGACAAATAGCGGAAAATACAATACAAAACAATATTTAAATAAAATGATTCTAAACAAAATTTTCAATAAACCAAAGCGATATGTTTTGATGTTAAGAATAAATAACTTTTTTTTTTGTATATGTAAAACAATTAAAAATTTACTTCCATTTTCTATATTTTAGCATCAAAAATGGTTTAATGATGATGTGGTTACAATGTGTTGCACTGTAAAACAAATATGTATATAAAATAGATAGAATTGAAAATATTGTAAAAGAAGAAATAAGCAACTTTTTAATTAACACAAAATTCGCTTGAAGACTTAAAAAAAAGATTTTATACATAACAAGTAAAAGTGCTATATTCGGCTGTGCCGAATCTTAAATACCATTCACAGATAGCAAGACAGCAACGTCTGTCTGTTATCTGAGGTAGTAGAACACGAGACTATGAAGCGGAGGGTCGTGAGTTCGAGCCCGCGCTGAGTCATGAAATATTGTGTTGAATTCTTCTGAACAGCATTAGTGCGTGGTTGTGTTAGTTGTTGCCAGCCTGTTTCAATGATGAAGGCATAGTCACTGATCATTGAACATAATTGGCAGCGACTGACACTATCATGTACTAAAAGCAGAGTAACAGCACCCACCTTCGTCGGCCCTGTAGCAAAAATTAGCCGGCGAAGTAAAAGGTTGAAATAGCTACAAAAAAAAAAAAAAAACTGTCTATCCTCTCATCTTTCCTAATCTGTCCCCTCTATACTATCCCCTCGTTTTCAGTTCCGGCGCAATGCATTGCATATATAGGGGTCATCCCCTGCTGGTCCAAAATAAAAAAAATAAAAAAAAAAACAGATGTAATTCTTCTTTCTTTCTTGCTAAAACAGAAAGTAGGTTTAATTAAAAAATTAAAATGATGTTATCAGTTACTTTTATATTTAAAAAAACGTTCAAATTTGTCGGCTAGGAAGCTAAAGGTTTGGCTCTTCTTATTTCTAATACTTCTGAACGTCTTTCAGAAGTATTAAATAAGTTTAATTTACAAACAAAAAGAAGAAATCTATTTCATGTACCCCAAAAAGTTCTAATTGTCCACCCGTAGAATCATCTTTTAGACTTTTTCGGTTTTTAATACCAATTTATTTCTACCTAATATATAAAGTAGGTATAATTCATGATAAAATCAAAAATTGAAAATTATGTGCACGGAAGCGGATTTTTTCTTTTTGTTTTTAAATTAAACATATATAATATTTTTGAAAGACGTTCAGAGGTATTTAAAAGTTTTCTTAAATATAAAAGTCACTGATAACATCATTTTAATTTTTTTAATAAACCTACTTTCTGCTTTCGCTAGAAAGAAAGACGAAATACATCTGTGAAGGGTATTTAAGATTCGGCACAGCCGAATAAGCACTTTTACTTGTTTTCTTTATTGTGTCCCATGAAATCTTTTAGCCCTATCGCTATTTTTCACACAAAAGCAACATAATTAAGTATCTCAAAATTTTTACAGTTCATTAAGAAATGTTTTGAAGGTTAATATTCATATTGTCCCTGTTAAACGCAGGCTCGTTTGCCTTGCTTAACTTTATAAAAATGGGATAACTTGGTCATTTACCAAGTTATTAGAATATATAGTGGTTTATTATCCTAGTAGTTCAAAAGGATAATGCAATGTTTAATTCGGTTGTTCAAGTGGTACACAAGAACAACGTAAACTGGCTTGTTGAAAAATTAACTAAGACGATGTTGACTTGATGAATGACAATAGTTCAATCACAAATTTTATTGAGAACTTATTGTAAGTATTTAAAGAAAAATTACAAAAACAAATAATAAAAAAAATATAAAATTTACAAATACAAAATAAAAATAAGAAGTAAAAAATTGGTTTCATAATTAATAAAAAAAATTGCTATATAATTAATAACATATCAAATTGTTAAAACGTAAAATGATTCAAAGAATTTTAGGCCGGAGACTGTTCACTCTTCTGCTGCACTAATTATTTTCCCACCGTTAGCAGAAAACACATATTGGATTTCATAACCGCCTGGCTGGTGAATTAAATAAACAAATTATTTTCCCACTAAAAGCCAACAGATATTAAATTTCTCCATTTTTTATGAGAAGCCACCAAGTCTTTAAAAAGCAGATTATATAATACAAAAACAGTAATGCCTGGAGCTACTTGAGTTAAATGAGTTAAATTTTTTTTTATGAAATCGCAGGTCATATTATCAACGCATATACAAACATACCGCAATCTCAGGTACATATTTACAAATGTACACATGTATGTAAGTAAGAGTGGGCAATACGTTTACGCTCTTGTATTTGCCTCTTTCCCTCCAACATCGTAACTTTTTGATGTGTTAACATCTATACGCGAATTAAATAAAACTTCGTTTTTTATTTATTTTTAGTTGTTGCTCTTGAGAGTAGCCAAGAAGTTTATTTAAATTGAATCTTCAGACTGAATTTTAAAAGTATTTTAAAGTATAATTTAATCTAAGCAACGCAAATAAAAATGCTTACGTTGCTGTCTGGCAAGGTGTGGGAACGAAAAACAAAGTTGTAATTTAAACTATTAGGCTCCCTACACTTTACCAGCCGTTAATATGACAGTCAGGGATGGGTATGTAACTCCTCCACCCCTTGTCTAAAAACTGTCCTGAGTTTTATATAAAAAAAATTAAAATTTATAAAATTTGCGGTTTTTTCTATTATAAAAAAATTTAAATAATAAAAATGTATTTAAATATAAAAATGTTAAAAGTTTATGTTCTAAATTATAAAAGACTTGTTAAGACTTTTCTTTTTAATAATATTTATTTAAGCTATAATTTATTTAAAAGCACATATTTTTGTTTTGTTTAAGTTTTATCAAGCAAAATCATTTTACATTTTGACTTTTAATTTATTTATTTATAAATACAAAATAGTATAAAATTGATGCAAAATATTGGGTTTTTTGTATGTATATTCGAATTTTGTTTTAACTAATTCCGTTTTTTCATATATATAAAAAAAATCTTAATTAAATAAAAAATATCTATATTATAAAAAAATGTTTTGTAAATTTACCAGTTTTAGGCTTAGTTCTATTTACATACTGATATTTTCTTTTTTTTTTTCTTTTTTTGGTGTTTACTTTGCTTTTATAGTACTTCAGTTTATTTTATAAAGTATTTTTTTTTTATATTAAAATTAAATATGTTCAAAAATTTTTAATTAAATAATTATTTTTAAACCAAATTAATTTATAACTCAGTATGCTTTTTAACTCCTGATTTTGATACATTATCAACACGGTATTTCTTTATAATATCTTCGGTATTTAGAACCGTAATATTTTTAGTTTCATTTAATTTTAAATTTGTGTTTTCTCTTCTTTTTAATATATAAATTATTACAGTAGTGTTCTGTCTCTCGTGCCGTTAACACGTTTTTCGTCTCTGTGTCTGTCAGACCGGGCTGTGTTTTAGTTATTTAAGAAAAATCAAATTAATTGAAAGCAAATAAGCAAAAAAAAATATATAAACACAAACATTCAAAGAACAAAAATCAAACCAATAAATAGAAAACAAAAATAAATAAAACCAAATAAATTAAATTTTAAAATAAACACGCACCAAATATTAAATTAAAGCATCAAATATCCTCCACTAAAATAATAAAACAAAAAAAATCAATAACTTAAACAAGAAAAAAAACAACAAAACAAGAAAACAACAGACAATAAAATAATTACTGCATTCCACACCACCAGTGACGACACCCCATACCAGTGTTGGCACTATGAGCCACTATGGGAAAATGGAAGTGGACCAGACCAGGGCTTTTATGACCTGTGTTTCTGCAGTATCAGGCGCCTCCCATCCCTCTTCCCATTAATAAAATAAAATAAAACTCTATTTTATTGGTGCGGTGTACTGATAGCGGCTGGATCATTCACTAGTGAAGGCATAACACTGACTAGTGAATGGTCACTGCAGTTGCTGTCATTGCATCGTATTCACTAATCTAGAGTTTGGATTTCGGTTTTTTCTCTCATTTTGTGATGGTGGGTAAGTTTAGAATAGACTTCTGTAACATACGTGGGTTAAGAGCGAATTTCTTTTCTGTATATGCTCACGTTTGTCTCCATCGGCCGGATGTTTTCGCCTTAAGTGAAACCCAGGTACATGAGGATGCTGATCCACAGGATTTTCATTTGCCCGGGTATCATCTCCTGTCGCTTTTTACTCTTCATAGGGGCCTTGCAATATACGTACGTAATGAAGTTGTATATCAATGCCAGCAACCATTAGGCATGTCTGACGCAGAATTTAGCTGTCTTTGGGTTAAATTCAAAGTCGGTACACACTTTTTACATTTCGGGTTTCTGTATAGAAGTCCAAACGCGGAAAGAGATGCTACCATACATGGCTTCGATACTCTTTCCGACTCCATATCGAAGATTCTTGATAGTTGTCCGAGCAGTGAAATTGTAGTTGCTGGTGATTTCAATGTTCATAACACATCTTGGCTTCGCCATTCGAGCCACACAACTTCAGAGGGCCAATTTGCTGAGTTGTTCGCCGCGCACAATCACCTTGTGCAATTAGTTAATGAACCAACACATATTCCATGTGTTGAAGGACACCAACATAATACTCTTGACCTTTTTCTAACTTCACATCCTGAAAAGTATGAAGTTACAGTGAATGCACCTCTCGGTAACTCGGATCATTGCACCATTTCCGCAACCTTTCCGTTCTCCAAACTTCGCAACGTTTCGCGTGCAGCCACGAAGCGTAGTAAATATATTTACGAAAAGGGTCGTTGGGCCGAGCTCAACGAATTCTTTCGGAATTTTAATTGGAAACTATGTTTTCTTGACAATGATGTCGATTCCATGGCGAAAATGGTTGAAAACACAATTCTACTGGGGATGAAAGCTTTTATTCCCTGTAAGCAAATTTCGGTTAAACCTAGGGCGAAGTCTTGGTTTAACCAGGCATGTAAAGATGCGTTGCGATCCAGAGAGGCAGCATTCAGTACTTGGCGTAATAACAAAAATGCCAATACTGATTTGCTACGCAAGAAGGCAAGATCTTCGTGTGCCAAAGTGTTAAGACGCGAAAAGGCTTTATACGAGCAGCGTATTCGCACTAGAATTCTCACTGCCCCCAGGGGTAGTAAGAGTTTCTGGTCATTCGTCAAAAGTATTAAGGAAAGTGCTAGCTCTTCAATTCCGACTCTTTTGAGGAATGACCAAATATTTACTGACCCGGTTGATAAAGCTAATATATTGGCTGAGATATTTGCAAGTAACTTTCACTTGCCTGATAGCTCTCAACCACTCCCCGCGCTCGAGAGAGTATCCGTAACTATGCCTAAGATATTTTTTCGAGCGCGTGCAGTTAAAAGGGTTCTTGCGGAACTCAGCACAAGGAAGTCTCCTGGGCCGGATGGAATCCCTGCACTGGTCCTGAAGCAGTGCTCTTCGACGTTAGCACGTCCATTAGCCAAACTTTTCAGTACACTATACCACTCCGGTAGATTTCCAACGCCAATCCCCAAAAAGGGAGTGGCTACTAACCCCGAAAATTACCGCCCGATTGCAATATGTTCTGCTATATCGAAGGTGATGGAAACTATGCTTAACTTCCATCTTGTGAATTATCTGGAGTCCAACAGTTTACTAAACGACCGCCAGTATGGTTTCCGTAGAGGCCGCTCTACGGGTGACCTATTGGCCCTTCTTTCGGAAAACTGGTGTAGTTCCATACACCGTTTTGGCGAAAGTAAATTGGTGGCTCTAGATATTTCTAAGGCGTTCGATAGAGTGTGGCATGGAGCACTCCTGTCCAAACTTATTGCATTTGGTGTCGGAGACACCTTCTCTCGGTTTATATCGAGCTTTCTCAGGGATCGCTCTATACGAGTTGTTATAGATGGGGTCTCATCCGATGAGTTCAGAGTCAACTCAGGGGTACCGCAGGGCTCCGTTCTTTCTCCTACTCTATTTCTAATTTTTCTTAACGATTTACTTTCCCAAACTTCCTGTCCTATTTACTCTTTCGCAGATGATAGCAGCCTTTCGCATTCCTATTCATTCAACTGCAGGCCGTCAACGTCTGAAATCGAGACGAGGAGGCAGTTTATGAATGACGTTCTGGATAGCGACCTCGCAAAGATCTCCGAATGGGGTCAGGCGAACAGGGTCGTTTTTAATGCCCGTAAGACCCAGTGTTGTATGCTTACGCATCGACGTACGTATGACCATGCTGCTTCATCTGTTTCTATGGGTGGTGTAAGTATTATGGAGTCAGGGGCTCTTGATGTTCTGGGCATGAAAGTGCAGTGTGATGTCAGATGGACGGAACATGTCTTTCAGGACGCAAAAGAAGCATTCAATTGCCTTGGCTTCTTAAGACGGTGCAAGGGATACTTCACCCCTTCTGATCTCCTTAATATTTACACCACTTACATCCGACCGAAGATGGAATACAACTCTCATGTTTGGGCCGGTGCTTCAAAGTCTATTTTGAAGTTACTCGACCGCGTACAGGAGAGGGCGATGAAACTCATCGGAGACAGTAGAGTAGCCAACTCTATTGACTCTCTTGAGCATCGTCGCAATGTGGGGTGCGTATCGTTGTTCTATCGTTACTATAATGGCAGGTGCTCTGGTGAAATTAGGGAACTTGTTCCTGAAACCCATTCTTTCTTACGCTCAACGCGTTTTTCATCAAGAGCGCATGCGTTTGTGGTCGATATTCCAACGAATCGCACTACGCATTACAGAGAAAATTCGTTTTTTGGCCGAACAGTCCGTATGTGGAACAAACTACCCGCAGATGTCTTCCCCGCCACTTACAATTTGAGCAGGTTCAAATCGAATATCCACAGACACTACTCCCTTTATCCTCCTTCCCAAAATCTATTTTCCCAGTTCCAGCGCAATGCACTGCATATGTAGGGGTCATCCCCTGAGTGCTGGTCCTACTCCTAAAAAAAAAAAAAAAAAAAAAAAAAAATTATAACTAATATTATTATAGTAGAGTTAAGTCCATATACTATTTTGTTATGAAATCTTAATTCCTTTATTTCGTCAATATTTTTTGTATGTTCTTACATAATTTTTTCAAACTTTACTTCATTATAAGTCAAATTAGCAATTTTGTCCGGTGGGTAAAAAACTTTTCATAAATAACATTTTTATTATTTTTAAAGGTCTGATTAAAAATTGTGAGATTACAATTGTTAAAATTTATTAGGTAGTTACCCGATAAACTTAAATTTCTATTGTCACAAGTCTGCCCAAGTTTTTCGTTTCTTACATTTTTCAACAAAATTGTTTCGTCATCTAATCATACTATATTTGTTTTATTATTGAATTTGTATTTGCAGCTACCTGTTAGAGAACAATGTTTTGATGGTTTTAAATGCCTTAGAATTGTATTTTCCTTCTATTCTAACACAGTATTCTTTATTTCGACTATGTTTACGTTATATTCATCAATTTCTAGGTAATTTTTATTTGGCATCGGAACTAACAATCTCAAATGTGTAACTATAATTTCATCAGGGATTTGAACAGCCACAATTATTGAGTCTTCACTAAAACTCATCACACCGATCCTCAACAATTTTAACTTATAAAAATCGATTTTAAACAGTTCAATTTCTTGTCTCGTAAAAATACTAGGATGTACAAAATTATTTTTTGCTGATGCGATGTTGTCTTGTATCTTTTCTATTTTGTCTTCAATAACCTTCAACTTTGACAATTGGTCTAAATATAACAATTTCTTTACAATTTCATTATTACTTTTCCGAATCTCCTGAAATTCAGATTCAATGTTTACTCTATCTTTTTCTATTGAATCCCTTGAACTGTTTATTGATTTATTAAATGAATCATTTACGATTATTTGCCTATTTACCGTTTTTATTAAATTTCTGTTATTTTCGTCCGTAACTGACAGATGCTCCAAAATGTCCGTTCTATCTTCGTCGTCCATAGTCCCGAACAACCATTTCTGTGCCCTGCCAACAACATTCAATAAGCCTCTTCTATTCCTCTTTACCTTGGGAATTATAGTCTGAACTTTTTCGTATATGCTTTCTATTTCACTCAAGAGTACTTGCTTATTACTTACATCTAGTGCTTTAATATTCGTTTTTATAAGTTTCAGAGTCTCAAGTATTTTGCTAACATTTATAATATGAAGAATTGTACTCGTGGTGTTTACTATCTCTACATCATTAACTTTTATGTCGATATAACCATTATTATCTGGTAGTTGATTAATCTGCAGGAATGGAGAACTTCTTGTAACCATTAGTAACATCAAGAGCAAGATCATTTTAACGTATCTGCATCTATTGAAAATCTCAGCATATGACGTCTTCGGTCTGGCCTGTGCCCTCAACTTCACTTTCAATTGGTCCCAAGATATGTCACCAAGTTGTCTTATGTAAGTTGCAAAGTTTGCAGTGATTTTTTCGTTAATCACTATCTGGATTCCAAACCTTTTTAAATTGGTGTTATCTCCACATAACTCAATTAGCATCTCAATTGATTTTATGAAACCATTGATGTTCTGATTGGTATTTAGAGGCCTAATTTGACGGAACTGTTGAATTATGTCCTTAGGTTCTAGAGTTGTGTCACTGAGCTATGAGGTAGTTCAATTGAACGTTTCAGTGAGCTGAGCGAAATGAGCGCTCACTACAATAGATGATTTTAGCTCAGTAATGAGCGCTTTTGTGTCAGAGCGCTTTTGTTTCAGAACTCTTTTTTCAGTGCTATTTTGTTTCAGAGCGCTTTTGCTTCAGAGCTGAGTGGTTTTGATAATTTCTGTCATAATTGTAATGATACCACAGTTTCTTAATATGCTGCCAGACAAATATAAATACGTCATTAAATATGTTATTGTGGCATGTCTACAGAACCAATCTTTATGCATAGAAATTTTTTTACAAATAAAACTGTTGCGATGAAACCATGTTTTGAAAAATACCAGTACATGGGAATGGTTTTATTATAAATATAAATATAAATATATATATATATATATATATATATATATATATATATGTGCATATGTGTATATATATATATATGTATATATATATATATATATATATAGATATATATATATATATATATATATATGTATATATATATATATATATATATATATATATATGTATATATATATATATATATATATATATATATATGTATATATATGTATATATATATATATATATATATATATATATATAAATATATATGTATATATTTATATATATATATATATATATATATATATATATATATATATATATATTTATATATATATATATATATATATATATATATATATATATATATATATATATATATGTATATATATGTATATATATATATATATATATATGTATATATATATATATATATAAATATATATGTATATATTTATATATATATATATATATATATATATATATATATATATATATATAAATATATATTTTATTTTCTTTTAAAATATATATATTTATATGCATATATTTATATATATATATATATATATATATATATGTATATATATATATATATATATATATATATATATATGTATATATATATATATATATATATATATATATATGTATATATGTATACATATATATATATATATATATATATATAAATATATATATATATATATATATGTATATATATATATATATATATATATATATATATATATATATCTATATATATATATATATATATATATATATATGTATATATATGGGACATTAAATTTTCCCCCGGTTACAATAGCTGAGATTGAGGACGTTGTCTCTAGGTTTAGAGACAAGAAGGCACCTAGACTCGACTGCATTCCAAATATAGTATTAAAGGAGGCCGTCAGGCTTTGTCCCGAGCAGTTCTTAAGAATGGTGAATACATGCTTATGTAGGGGAATTTTTCCAACAAGATGGAAGAGGCAGAAGTTGGTATTAATACCAAAAGCCAATAAACCCCTAGATGATCCCTCATCTTATCGGCCACTGTGTATGATAGATACATGTGGGAAGTTGCTAGAGGGTGTGATCTGCCGAAGACTTGGGAATTGCGTTGATGACAGAAATGGTCTATCAGACAACCAATTTGGCTTCAGGAGGGCGAGGTCAACAGTGGATGCTATAAACGTGGTAGTAGAAACTGCTGCACGGACTATCTATGGCAGGAGTTGGAGGAATGGCACAAAGGAGTACTATGTAGTTGTGACGCTGGATGTGAAGAACGCGTTCAACACAGCGAGCTGGGTGCATATTGTTGATGCTCTAACTCGATTGGACATCCCAGAATATCTGATAGGGATAGTGCAGGATTATTTCCGGTATAGGGAATTGATCTATAGTACAGATGCGGGTATAAGGAAACGTAGGATTAGTGGTGGTGTTCCCCAAGGATCGATACTTGGACCATTGTTGTGGAACGTAATGTATGATGGAGTACTAAGGTTGAGGTTACCTGAGAGAGTGCAGATTGTGGGATTCGCAGACGATATAGCGCGGGTGTGTGAAGCTAAGGAATTGCTGGAGGCAGAAACCATTGCAAATGCCAGCGTACAATTAGTAAAGTCCTGGATCACTGCAATGGGATTGACTCTAGCTGATCATAAAACCGAAGCGGTTTTGATTAGTAGTCGTAAGGCTAGGGAAACTATTACCCTCAATGTTGGCACCTGTTCCATAGAATCAGAGGCATTTCTTAAATATCTGGGTGTGATGATTGACACACGGCTATCTTTTCGCGAGCACTTGCGATATATAGCATCCAAGGCATCACGAACCTGTTTGGCGCTATCTCGGATCATGCCAAACACGAGAGGGCCAAAGTATCTTCAGAGGAAACTGCTCGCTGGAGTAGTAAGGAGCATTATCCTATACGCACACCCGGTATGGTCAGACTCACTTAGATATTCCACATATGTGGGGCTGGTATGCCCTGTGTATAGGCTAGCTGCTTTAAGAGTATGTAGTGCATTTCGGACAGTGTCGGACGAGGCGGCTTTTATCATTGCGGGTATGATCCCTATCGATTTAGAAGTCATGAATAGGGATAACTCTGATTTATGTATGCAAAAATGGCAAGAACGGTGGTCAACCACTGAAAAGGGAAGATGGACTTATTCATTAATACCCGACATCAGATTATGGCTGACTAGGAAACATGGTGATCTGAACTATTACCTAACACAGTTCTTGTCTGGACATGGTTGCTTTAGGTCATATCTATTTCGTTTTAAGCACGACGACTCTCCGTTCTGTCCACACTGTGGTGGGAATGTGGTTGAGGATGCTGAGCATGTCGTCTTTGTCTGCTCACGATTCAGCAACTGGAGGTCGTATTTAGAGGAAGGCTTGGGGCGTACGATCAGCCCGGAGAATATTATTCCGACCATGCTGGAATCCTTCTTGAATTGGACCAGAGTGTGTAGTTTTGTACAGCTTGTTCTAATAGAACTTCGCAGATTAGCACAGATTCGTAGGAGAGTTAGTACGTCTTAGGATTCGTTAGCTACTGACGATTAAATATGCGCATTAGTTCCGAACCTCCTTACCTAGGAACTAAGGAGGACGTAGGAATAATACTGATAATACTACCCACCCTGATGAAATGCCAAAGCTGTCCCAGGGTGGTGCTAGTGAAGTTGTCGTGGGGCCACTATTGATAGTTGCTATCATTACGTCCATAAAAAAAAAAAATATATATGTATATATATATATATATATATATATATATATATATATATATATATATATATATATATATATATGTATATATTTATATATATATATATATATATATAATTTATTTTCTTTTAATATATATATATATATATATATATATATATATATATATATATATATACATGTCCCCCGGTTACAATAGCTGAGATTGAGGACGTTGTCTCTAGGTTTAGAGACAAGAAGGCACCTGGACTCGACTGCATTCCAAATATAGTATTAAAGGAGGCCGTCAGGCTTTGTCCCGAGCACTTCTTAAGAATGGTGAATACATGCTTATGTAGGGGAATTTTTCCAACAAGATGGAAGAGGCAGAAGTTGGTATTAATACCAAAAGCCAATAAACCCCTAGATGATCCCTCATCTTATCGGCCACTGTGTATGATAGATACATGTGGGAAGTTGCTAGAGGGTGTGATCTGCCGAAGACTTGGGAATTGCGTTGATGACAGAAATGGTCTATCAGACAACCAATTTGGCTTCAGGAGGGCGAGGTCAACAGTGGATGCTATAAACGTGGTAGTAGAAACTGCTGCACGGACTATCTATGGCAGGAGTTGGAGGAATGGCACAAAGGAGTACTGTGTAGTTGTGACGCTGGATGTGAAGAACGCGTTCAACACAGCGAGCTGGGTGCATATTGTTGATGCTCTAACTCGATTGGACATCCCAGAATATCTGATAGGGATAGTGCAGGATTATTTCCGGTATAGAGAATTGATCTATAGTACAGATGCGGGTATAAGGAAACGTAGGATTAGTGGTGGTGTTCCCCTAGGATCGATACTTGGACCATTGTTGTGGAACGTAATGTATGATGGAGTACTAAGGATGAGGTTACCTGAGAGAGTGCAGATTGTGGGATTCGCAGACGATATAGCGCGGGTGTGTGAAGCTAAGGAATTGCTGGAGGCATAAACCATTGCAAATGCCAGCGTACAATTAGTAAAGTCCTGGATCACTGCAATGGGATTGACTCTAGCTGATCATAAAACCGAAGCGGTTTTGATTAGTAGTCGTAAGGCTAGGGAAACTATTACCCTCAATGTTGGCACCTGTTCCATAGAATCAGAGGCATTTCTGAAATATCTGGGTGTGATGATTGACACACGGCTATCTTTTCGCGAGCACTTGCGATATATAGCATCCAAGGCATCACGGACCTGTTTGGCGCTATCTCGGATCATGCCAAACACGAGAGGGCCAAAGTATCTTCAGAGGAAACTGCTCGCTGGAGTAGTAAGGAGCATTATCCTATACGCACACCCGGTATGGTCAGACTCACTTAGATATTCCACATATGTGGGGCTGGTATGCCCAGTGTATAGGCTAGCTGCTTTAAGAGTATGTAGTGCATTTCGGACAGTGTCGGACGAGGCGGCTTTTATCATTGCGGGTATGATCCCTATCGATTTAGAAATCATGAATAGGGATAACTCTGATTTATGTATGCAAAAATGGCAAGAACGGTGGTCAACCACTGAAAAGGGAAGATGGACTTATTCATTAATACCCGACATCAGATTATGGCTGACTAGGAAACATGGTGATCTGAACTATTACCTAACACAGTTCTTGTCTGGACATGGTTGCTTTAGGTCATATCTATTTCGTTTTAAGCACGACGACTCTCCGTTCTGTCCACACTGTGGTGGGAATGTGGTTGAGGATGCTGAGCATGTCGTCTTTGTCTGCTCACGATTCAGCAACTGGAGGTCGTATTTAGAGGAAGGCTTGGGGCGTACGATCAGCCCGGAGAATATTATTCCGACCATGCTGGAATCCTTCTTGAATTGGACCAGAGTGTGTAGTTTTGTACAGCTTGTTCTAATAGAACTTCGCAGATTAGCACAGATTCGTAGGAGAGTTAGTACGTCTTAGGATTCGTTAGCTACTGACGATTAAATATGCGCATCAGTTCCGAACCTCCTTACCTAGGAACTAAGGAGGACGTAGGAATAATACTGATAATACTACCCACCCTGATGAAATGCCAAAGCTGTCCCAGGGTGGTGCTAGTGAAGTTGTCGTGGGGCCACTATTGCTATCATTACGTCCATAAAAAAAAAAAATATATGTATATATATATATATATATATATATATGTATATATATATATATATATATATATATATGTATATATATATATATATATATATATATATATATATATATATATATAAATATATATGTATATATTTATATATATATTTATATATATATATATATATATATATATATATATATATACATATAAATATATATATTTTAAAAGAAAATAAAATATATATATATAAAAATGTATATATATATACATATATATATATATATATATATATATATATATATATATATATACATATATATATATATATATATATATATACATATATATATATATATATATATACATATATATATATATATATATATATATATATATATATATATATATATATGTATATATATATATATATATATATATATATGTATATATATATATATATATATATATATATATATATATATATATATATATATGTATATATATATATATATATATATATATATATATATATGTATATATATATATATATATATATATATATGTATATATATGTATATATTTTTTTTTTTTTTTATGGACGTAATGATAGCAACTATCAATAGTGGCCCCACGACAACTTCACTAGCACCACCCTGGGACAGCTTTGGCATTTCATCAGGGTGGGTAGTATTATCAGTATTATTCCTACGTCCTCCTTAGTTCCTAGGTAAGGAGGTTCGGAACTGATGCGCATATTTAATCGTCAGTAGCTAACGAATCCTAAGACGTACTAACTCTCCTACGAATCTGTGCTAATCTGCGAAGTTCTATTAGAACAAGCTGTACAAAACTACACACTCTGGTCCAATTCAATAAGGATTCCAGCATGGTCGGAATAATATTCTCCGGGCTGATCGTACGCCCCAAGCCTTCCTCTAAATACGACCTCCAGTTGCTGAATCGTGAGCAGACAAAGACGACATGCTCAGCATCCTCAACCACATTCCCACCACAGTGTGGACAGAACGGAGAGTCGTCGTGCTTAAAACGAAATAGATATGACCTAAAGCAACCATGTCCAGACAAGAACTGTGTTAGGTAATAGTTCAGATCACCATGTTTCCTAGTCAGCCATAATCTGATGTCGGGTATTAATGAATAAGTCCATCTTCCCTTTTCAGTGGTTGACCACCGTTCTTGCCATTTTTGCATACATAAATCAGAGTTATCCCTATTCATGACTTCTAAATCGATAGGGATCATACCCGCAATGATAAAAGCCGCCTCGTCCGACACTGTCCGAAATGCACTACATACTCTTAAAGCAGCTAGCCTATACACAGGGCATACCAGCCCCACATATGTGGAATATCTAAGTGAGTCTGACCATACCGGGTGTGCGTATAGGATAATGCTCCTTACTACTCCAGCGAGCAGTTTCCTCTGAAGATACTTTGGCCCTCTCGTGTTTGGCATGATCCGAGATAGCGCCAAACAGGTCCGTGATGCCTTGGATGCTATATATCGCAAGTGCTCGCGAAAAGATAGCCGTGTGTCAATCATCACACCCAGATATTTCAGAAATGCCTTTGATTCTATGGAACAGGTGCCAACATTGAGGGTAATAGTTTCCCTAGCTTTACGACTACTAATCAAAACCGCTTCGGTTTTATGATCAGCTAGAGTCAATCCCATTGCAGTGATCCAGGACTTTACTAATTGTACGCTGGCATTTGCAATGGTTTCTGCCTCCAGCAATTCCTTAGCTTCACACACCAGCGCTATATCGTCTGCGAATCCCACAATCTGCACTCTCTCAGGTAACCTCAACCTTAGTACTCCATCATACATTACGTTCCACAACAATGGTCCAAGTATCGATCCTTGGGGAACACCACCACTAATCCTACGTTTCCTTATACCCGACTCTGTACTATAGATCAATTCCCTATACCGGAAATAATCCTGCACTATCCCTATCAGATATTCTGGGATGTCCAATCGAGTTAGAGCATCAACAATATGCACCCAGCTCGCTGTGTTGAACGCGTTCTTCACATCCAGCGTCACAACTACACAGTACTCCTTTGTGCCATTCCTCCAACTCCTGCCATAGATAGTCCGTGCAGCAGTTTCTACTACCACGTTTATAGCATCCACTGTTGACCTCGCCCTCCTGAAGCCAAATTGGTTGTCTGATAGACCATTTCTGTCATCAACGCAATTCCCAAGTCTTCGGCAGATCACACCCTCTAGCAACTTCCCACATGTATCTATCATACACAGTGGCCGATAAGATGAGGGATCATCTAGGGGTTTATTGGCTTTTGGTATTAATACCAACTTCTGCCTCTTCCATCTTGTTGGAAAAATTCCCCTACCTAAGCATGTATTCACCATTCTTAAGAACTGCTCGGGACAAAGCCTGACGGCCTCCTTTAATACTATATTTGGAATGTAGTCGAGTCCAGGTGCCTTCTTGTCTCTAAACCTAGAGACAACGTCCTCAATCTCAGCTATTGTAACCGGGGGAAAATTTAATGTCCCAATTGGAGGGTTGTGCTCCCAAGGTGGTGCGTCCTGCTGGGGAAAGAGATGGTCTACAATTTCCTCCAGGATTGGCCCCTCACTCGGTTGCAACGGGTTCAGGCATTTAAGTTTTTTGGTGACCAGCTTATATGCGAGACGCCAAGGATTATCATCCACCTCATCACAGATATTAAGAAAACACTGCCGCTTGCTCCTACGAATTGCATCCTTTAGGGCCTTCCTCCTATTCCTGTAATTCTCCTGGTATACGCTATTCTCTAACCTACCTCGAGTTCTTGTATACTGCCTTCTGGCACGTATACACTCCGCCCTCAAGCCGGCAATATCATCATTCCACCAATAAACCGGTGACCCCTTTACGGATCCTTTTCGCCTCACCATAGATGCATCGCACAACCGCGTGATATGGTTTACCAATTGTTCTGCCATATCCTCAGCTGAACCATTTAATTCCATACCTTCCATACAGATGGCAAAAATATCCTTATCAAAGGTATTCACTTTCCATCCCGACAAACCTTGTGCACGGGGAGTCACATGCCGTATATCATCCTGTATATCCATAATTATGGCACTGTGATCGCTGTGAGTATAAACATCAGATACTCTCCAGTTTACACGGTTTATAATGGTATCGCTGGCAAACGTAATATCAATAATTGAACCACCATTTCCTCCTCTAAATGTTTCCTCATCTCCAGAATTCAAGAGCACAACATTTAGCGCAGAAAGGGCCTCTAATAGCATCCTTCCCCTTGCATTTGTCAAGGGGCAGCCCCATTCAACAGCCCACGCGTTGAAATCCCCTGCTATTATAACAGGACTCCTGGCTGCAGCGTCCATCACTATGTTGTCTATAATAACACGAAAGTCATCAATAGAATACCTAGGAGGAACATAACAGCTGTACAAACATATGCCGGAAACAGTGGCCCGCGTGTACCCACATTGCGGTGATAACCTCTCCCTCAATATCAAAGAACCGGTAGTCCATATAGCTGCTGTATCTGTATCATCAGTAACCCAATTTGCAGATACAATCTTCTTATATGGCTCGCTGAGTACAGCAACGTCTACCTTTAAGTCTCGTACGGTTTGGCTAAGCAACTCCTGTGCTGCTTGGCAATGATTGAGATTTAGCTGTAATATGCGCATCCTGATTATTAAGTAGCACCTGCAGGGACAGGGGGAGATGGTCTTACCATAACCCCTGTCTGCGTCTGCTTATTGCAGGGCACCTTGAGCTGACCAGTTCCACTGCTCAGCTCATCTGCCACCTGCATATACAATGCCTGTATTTCTCGAGACATCGATACTATATCCTTGTGGACATTCGATCTTGTCTTGAGAAAGTCTAATAGCTTTGCTATCCTCTCTCCTAGTTTTTCAACCTTGCCTTTTGGTTCCTGACCACCGTCTGTGGTGCCAAAACCTACCCTATGCGGCGTGTTCACCGCCGTAGGGGGCGATCTCGCGATCACCGGCCTCTTCAGGAATGGATTCCCAATTTCGCCATTTCCAGAGCCTTCCGCTTTCGCTTCTAAATTATTTTTATTGATCTTCATTCAATTGGGTCCAAACTCGCAGCCGCTGTCTCCGTTCGTTGTGCAGTCACGTTTAGATCCCATGGGTGTCTTTGCAAGCAGTGAGGTCCATGCGAGGGTTGACGAAGAGACCTTATGGATCAATCCGCCAGAGCCAGATCCGTGCTAACCGGGAATCAACATCCGGACCTACACCACCAACTTAATGATGACGAACTTCAAACGTACTTTGAGACTTGCCAAGTGTTAATAGGACGGAGGCAGTTGTGGCATTAGCCTGAGAGCCATTTCTGTACAAATTCACTCATACATACTTAAGTCCCAGAATACCACATCTACCAGCCCAGGGTTCTGCCATTTCAAATCGTTTTCCCAGGAATGCCATAATTAAGACCGTACTGGACTTGGTCTTAATGCCAGGGACTTCAAAGCCCCATCTCAGTGTGCCAAATAAAGGGCCACACTGAATAACAGGTCTTCTTGGGGCATCTTTGTTCAAGCCCTCCAACCCGTTATAATAACTCAGGGCCGCGGGGTCGTTACTCCCCGTTATCCGTACAAAATATCCTTATGGATTTTATATACGAATATCCTTGCGGATTATATATATGTATATATATATATATATATATATATATATATATATATATGTATATATATGTATATATGTATATATATATATATATATATATATATATATATATATATATATATATATATATATATGTATATATATATATATATAAATATATATGTATATATTTAAATATATATATATATATATATATACATATATATATATATATATATATATATTTTATTTTCTTCTAAAATATATATATTTATATGTATATATTTATATATATATATATATATATATATATATATATATATATATATGTATATATATATATATATATATATATATATGTATATATATATATATATATATATATATATATATATATATGTATATATGTATATATATATATATATATATATATATATATATCTATATATATATATAAATATATATATATATATATATATATATATGTATATATATGTATATATATATATTTTATTTTCTTTTAAAATATATATATATAGTATATATATATATATATATATATATATATATATATATTTATATGTATATATATACATGTATATATATATATATATATATATATATATATATTTTATTTTCTTTTAAAATATATATATTTATATGTATATATATATATACATATACATATAGACATATATATATATATATATATATATATATATAAATATATATATATATATATATATATATATATATATATATATACATATATGGATATATATATATATATATATATATATATATATATATATATATATATATTTATATATATATATATATATTTAGTTAATGGTCCACTTCTTCAAAAAGTCACATTATTGACTGATTTAAAATATATTGAAGGCAATATTGGATTGTATTTGTCTCTGAAACTCCACGAAATTATTATTATCGTTTTTGCCATATTTAATAAATATGGTTACAATGTCTTTAATCACCCTTGGTGTATCATTATAACTGAGCTACTGAGCCACTGAGCTATTAAATGAACTAGCTCAGTAAACTGAGCTGAGCTAAAGTGAGCGCTCAGCTCACTGAGCTAAAAAGCACAACTCTATTAGGTTCCATTAGAAGATAATTGTGTTGTTGCTGTGGGTATACATACTGCTGCTGTTGTATTTGGCGTTCCTGATGTAATTGTTGTTGTTGCTGCAACTGCTGCTGTTGTACTTGTTGTTCATTTTGTAGCTGTTGTTGTTGTAATTGGAGCTGTTGTTCCTGCATCTGTTGTTGCTGTTGTTGGATTTTCTGTTCCTGCATCTGTAGGACCGCTTCTAACTCAGCGATCTTTCCTTTCATTCCGTCGGCTTGCTGCAGATCTCTATTTTTGTCGAATCTGCTCATTATTGTCTTTAAATTTGCACTTTTCTAACTTATGCTTTTAGTTCTTAAAAAAAGTTATTTACTAAAAATCTTTGTAAATATATTTTAACAAAGTTTTAAATTTTTTCTTTATTTAAAAAAAAAATCACAAAGTTTCTTTATTTTTAATTAATGGTAAGTAAAAGGCACCACAATTTAGAAATTTCTTGCATTTTCTTTAAAAAATGTTTCACTCGGTTCTTTAAGCCAAGAAATGTCTTTTCTTAATTATATTTCTTTTTATTTTGTTAATAGTTTTTTATTTTTTTATTTGGCCGTTTACCGACTGCGCCAATTAAATAAAACTTCGGTTTTATTTATTTTTAGTTGTTGCTCTTGAGAGCAGCCAACAAGTTTATTTAAATTGAATCTTAAGACTGAATTTTAAAAGTATTTTAAAGTATAATTTAATCTAAGCAACGCAAATAAAAATGCTTACGTTGCTGTCTGGCAAGGTGTGCGAACGAAAAACAAAGTTGTAATTTAAACTATTAGGCTCCCTACACTTTACCAGCCGTTAATATGACAGTCAGGGATAGGTATGTAACTCGCGCGCCTCTAGGGCAGTAAACTATCAGTTTCAATACATACGCAAGTGTTAGGTGTTAGGTATGTAAGAGTAAATCATAGTTTGTATGTTCGTTGCTTGGCAGTCGGTATTGAAAGTGATTATTGGGCGATTTTCATATAATTTTCCCACGCGATTTTCTCCGGAAATTCATAGCCGATTTTATTAATTTTTGGATTAAAACGCCAGTGCGGGTTTCGACGAAGAGTTTAGGCCAAAAATTAAGGCGATCCGATTCGGCGAGCAGAGATTTTAGTGTTTTAATTCGGAGTATTAATTTGGAGTAATATTAAAAAGGTGTTTTATGTTGATCTTCGGTTTTGTCTTATGCATAGCAAAGAGAATAGTGACGTGGTTATACATCATATATAAAAATGAGATAGCAAGACAGCAACTTGCTTACATACATAAGTATGTAGCTTATATAAAAACATAGCAATGTATGTATGTACATTTGTCTGTTGCTTTGCATTCTCTTTGTTTTTTGTGGGTTTAATATAAAATAAATAAAAAGTATTAAGTATTTTTTTCATTTTGAGTGCATCTACTTAGTGCGTCGGTATTAAAAGAAAATATATGGCAGAATATCGGAGGAAAAAGAGAGAACAGACACAGCTTCTTGCTCAACCAGTCTGTCCAGAATAGAATATAATAAAATTTATTCATTTTTCACTTCTGCCCTACACCGAAAATGGTTCACGTTTCAATGCCAATAATAATGGGTGGTGACTTTAATACGAATTTTTCAACCGTAGAAGCACTACCTCTTATCGAATTCCTCTACGATAAATTCAAGCTTACTTCGTTAGAGTCCCCAACTACTATCCAAGGAACTACAATTGACGCTGTTTTCTCACGTTATATCGATAGGATACAATCAAAAGTTTATGTTTCATATTTTAGCTATCACAGACCAATTTTAACTGTATTGAAAACATAACATTAATAAATTATACAAAGTAAAATTAAATTCAATAAACTATTCTTTTTCATTAAATACTTTATATTAACTCTACCTCCTGGTTTGTGGGTCTGTGTTCATAGAAATCGAACAGGTAACCGTGAAACAAAAATGTGTTAACACATCGCCCGTGAGTTCGAACAGTCATTGATTTTTTTTTATATATATTAGTTTTTGTTGAGCTGCACATCCTATAGATTTATGTTCTCTTATTACAATTAAGCTCGCCTCATTCCGAAGTATTGTTTAGGTTGGCGTTACGACTGACGAGATTGACAGAATTGTATATGACGAAATTATTTCAGCAAGAGCGTATCCATCTCCTCTTCGTTATGCAGGGTTTCCTAAGTCAATATGCACTTCTGTAAACAATATTGCATGTCACGGCATACCCGATGATAGACCATTACAAAATGGAGACATTGTTAATGTTGATATAACGGTTTTCTTAAATGGCTACCATGGCGACTGTTCAAGAACCTTTATGGTTGGAGATGTAGATGAACGTGGCATCTACTTAGTCACGAAAACCGAAGAGTGTCTCCAGGGTTGTATTCGATTATGTCAACCACATGTGGAATTCAATAATATCGGAAAGTATGTATACAACTTCTGCCAAAAATATAAGTTAAATACAATTCCAGCGTTTATTGGGCATGGCATTGGAAGCTACTTTCATGGACCTCCTGAAATACTTCACTTCAGTGTGTGAAAGAATTATAATTATTAAACACATCTACATACTATATAAACATGTATCGTTACATATTTCAGGAAATAATATCCCAGGAAAAATGAAAACTGGAATGACGTTTACTATAGAGCCTGTGTTAACTTTAGGTGGACCAGATATTGAAATACAAGAGGATGGTTGGACAGCATTAACTGTGGATGGTGCAAGGAGTGCACAGTTCGAGCATACAATTCTAATCACTGAAAATGGCTATGAAATTCTTACAATATCTGACAAATAGAGGAAAATACAATACAAAACAATAAATAATAAAATGATTCTAAACAAAATTTTCAATCAACCAAAGCGATATGTTTTGATGTTAAGAATAAATAACTTTTTTTTTGTATATGTAAAACAATTAAAAATTTACTTCCATTTTGTATATTTTAGCATCAAAAATGGTTTAATGATGATGTGGTAACAATGTGTTGCACTGTAAAACAAATATATAAAATAGATAGAATTGAAAATATTGTAAAAGAAGAAATAAGCAACTTTTTAATTAACACAAAATTCGCTTGAAGGCTTAAAAAAAGGATTTTATACATAACAAGTAAAAGTGGTATATTCGGCTGTGCCGAATCTTAAATACCATTCACAGATGTAATTCTTCTTTCTTTCTTGCTAAAACAGAAAGTAGGTTTAATTAAAAAATTAAAATGATGTTATCAGTTACTTTTATATTTAAAAAAACGTTCAAATTTGTCGGCTAGGAAGCTAAAGGTTTGGCTCTTCTTATTTCTAATACTTCTGATCGTTTTTCAGAAGTATTAAATAAGTTTAATTTACAAACAAAAAAAAGAAATCTATTTCATGTACCCCAAAAAGTTCTAATTGTCCACCCGTAGAATCATCTTTTAGACTTTTTCGGTTTTTCATTTTAATTTTTTAATAAACCTACTTTCTGCTTTCGCTAGAAAGAAAGACGAAATACATCTGTGAAGGGTATTTAAGATTCGGCACAGCCGAATAAGCACTTTTATTTGTTTTCTTTATTGTGTCCCATGAAATCTTTTAGCCCTATCGCTATTTTTCACACATATGATGCAAAAGCAACATAATTAAGTATCTCAAAATTTTTACAGTTCATTAAAAAATGTTTTGAAGGTTAATATTCATATTGTCCCTGTTAAACGCAGGCTCGTTTGCCTTGCTTAACTTTATAAAAATGGGATAACTTGGTGATATACCAAGTTATTAGAATATATAGTGGTTTATTATCCTAGTAGTTCAAAAGGATAATGCAATGTTTAATTCAGTTGTTCAAGTGGTACACAAGAACAACGTAAACTGGCTTGTTGAAAACTTAACTAAGACGATGTTGACTTGATGAATGACAATAGTTCAATCACAAATTTAATTGAAAACTTATTGTATTTAAAGAAAAATTACAAAAACAAATAATAAAAGAATATAAAATTTACAAATACAAAATAAAAATAAGAAGTAAAAAATTGGTTTCATAATTAATAAAAAAATGGCAATATAATTAATAACATTTCAAATTGTTAAAACGTAAAATGATTCAAAGAATTTTAGGCCGTAGACCGTGCACTCTTCTGCTGCACTAATTATTTTCCCACTGTTAGCAGAAAACAGATATTGGATTTCATACCCGCCTGGCTGGTGAATTAAATAAACAAATTATTTTCCCAGTAAAAGCCAAGAGATATTAAATTTGTCCAACAACTCAACGGCATTAACAACCCCCTTTTTTATGAGAAGCCACCAAGTCTTTAAAAGGCAGATTATATAATACAAAAACAGTAATGCCTGGAGCTACTTGAGTTAAAATTTTTTTATGAAATCCCAGGTCATATTATCAACGCATATACAAACATACCGCAATCTCAGGTACATATTTACAAATGTACACATGTATGTAAGTAAGAGTGGGCAATACGTTTACGCTCTTGTATTTGCCTCTTTTCCTCCAACATCGTAACTTTTTGATGTGTTAACATCTATACGCGCGCCTCTAGGGCAGTAAACTATCAGTTTCAATACATACGCAAGTGTTAGGTATGTAAGAGTAAATCATAGTTTGTTTGTTCGTTGCTTGGCAGTCGGTATTGAAAGTGATTATTGGGCGATTTTCATATAATTTTCCCACGCGATTTTCTCCGGAAATTCATAGCCGATTTTATTAATTTTTGGATTAAAACGCCAGTGCGGGTTTCGACGAAGAGTTTAGGCCAAAAATTAAGGCGATCCGATTCGGCGAGCGGAGATTTTAGTGTTTTAATTCGGAGTATTAATTTGGAGTAATATTAAAAAAGTGTTTTATGTTGATCTTCGGTTTTGTCTTATGCATAGCGAAGAGAATAGTGACGTGGTTATACATACATATATAAAAATGAGATAGCAAGACAGCAACGTATGTAGCTTATGTAAAAACATAACAATGTATGTATGTACATTTGTCTGTTGCTTTGCATTCTCTTTGTTTTTTGTGGGTTTAATATAAAATAAATAAAAAGTATTAAGTATTTTTTTCATTTTGAGTGCATCTACTTAGTGCGTCGGTATTAAAAGAAAATATATGGCAGAATATCGGAGGAAAAAGAGAGAACAGACACAGCTTCTTGCTCAACCAGTCTGTCCAGAATATAATAAAGTTTATTCATTTTTCACTTCTGCCTACACCGAAAATGGTTCACGCGAACTAGAAGAGGACTATTTTTCAATGCCAATAATAATGGGTGGTGACTTTAATACGAATTTTTCAACCGTAGAAGCACTACCTCTTATCGAATTCCTCTACGATAAATTCAAGCTTACTTCGTTAGAGTCCCCAACTACTATCCAAGGAACTACAATTGACGCTGTTTTCTCACGTTATATCGATAGGATACAATCAAAAGTTTATGTTTCATATTTTAGCTATCACAGACCAATTTTAACTGTATTGAAAACATAACATTAATAAATTATACAAAGTAAAATTAAATTCAATAAACTATTCTTTTTCATTAAATACTTTATATTAACTCTACCTCCTAGTTTGTGGGTCTGTGTTCATAGAAATCGAACAGGTAACCGTGAAACAAAAAGGTGTTAACACATCGCCCGTGAGTTCGAACAGTCATTGATTTTTTTTTATATATTAGTTTTTGTTGAGCTGCACATCCTATAGATTTATGTTCTCTTATTACAATTAAGCTCGCCTCATTCCGAAGTATTGTTTAGGTTGGCATTACGACTGACGAGATTGATAGAATTGTACATGACGAAATTATTTCAGCAAGTGCGTATCCATCTCCTCTTCGTTATGCAGGGTTTCCTAAGTCAATATGCACTTCTGTAAACAATATTGCATGTCACGGCATACCCGATGATAGACCATTACAAAATGGAGACATTGTTAATGTTGATATAACAGTTTTCTTAAATGGCTACCATGGCGACTGTTCAAGAACCTTTATGGTTGGAGATGTAGATGAACGTGGCATCTACTTAGTCACGAAAACCGAAGAGTGTCTCCAGGGTTGTATTCGATTATGTCAACCACATGTGGAATTCAATAATATCGGAAAGTATGTACACAACTTCTGCCAAAAATATAAGTTAAATACAATTCCAGCGTTTATTGGGCATGGCATTGGAAGCTACTTTCATGGACCTCCTGAAATACTTCACTTCAGTGTGTGAAAGAATTATAATTATTAAACACATCTACATACTATATAAACATGTATCGTTACATATTTCAGGAAATAATATCCCAGGAAAAATGAAAACTGGAATGACGTTTACTATAGAGCCTGTGTTAACTTTAGGTGGACCAGATATTGAAATACAAGAGGATGGTTGGACAGCATTAACTGTGGATGGTGCAAGGAGTGCACAGTTCGAGCATACAATTCTAATCACTGAAAATGGCTATGAAATTCTTACAATATCTGACAAATAGCGGAAAATACAATACAAAACAATAAATAATAATATGATTCTAAACAAAATTTTCAATCAACCAAAGCGATATGTTTTGATGTTAAGAATAAATAACTTTTTTTTTTGTATATGTAAAACAATTAAAAATTTACTTCCATTTTGTATATTTTAGCATCAAAAATGGTTTAATGATGATGTGGTAACAATGTGTTGCACTGTAAAACAAATATATAAAATAGATAGAATTGAAAATATTGTAAAAGAAGAAATAAGCAACTTTTTAATTAACACAAAATTCGCTTGAAGACTTAAAAAAAGGATTTTATACATAACAAGTAAAAGTGGTATATTCGGCTGTGCCGAATCTTAAATACCATTCACAGATGTAATTCTTCTTTCTTTCTTGCTAAAACAGAAAGTAGGTTTAATTAAAAAATTAAAATGATGTTATCAGTTACTTTTATATTTAAAAAAACGTTCAAATTTTTCGGCTAGGAAGCTAAAGGTTTGGCTCTTCTTATTTCTAATACTTCTGAACGTCTTTCAGAAGTATTAAATAAGTTTAATTTACAAACAAAAAGAAGAAATCTATTTCATGTACCCCAAAAAGTTCTAATTGTCCACCCGTAGAATCATCTTTTAGACTTTTTCGGTTTTTCATTTTAATTTTTTTAATAAACCTACTTTCTGCTTTCGCTAGAAAGAAAGACGAAATACATCTGTGAAGGGTATTTAAGATTCGGCACAGCCGAATAAGCACTTTTATTTGTTTTCTTTATTGTGTCCCATGAAATCTTTTAGCCCTATCGCTATTTTTCACACATATGATGCAAAAGCAACATAATTAAGTATCTCAAAATTTTTACAGTTCATTAAAAAATGTTTTGAAGGTTAATATTCATATTGTCCCTGTTAAACGCAGGCTCGTTTGCCTTGCTTAACTTTATAAAAATGGGATAACTTGGTGATATACCAAGTTATTAGAATATATAGTGGTTTATTATCCTAGTAGTTCAAAAGGATAATGCAATGTTTAATTCAGTTGTTCAAGTGGTACACAAGAACAACGTAAACTGGCTTGTTGAAAACTTAACTAAGACGATGTTGACTTGATGAATGACAATAGTTCAATCACAAATTTAATTGAAAACTTATTGTATTTAAAGAAAAATTACAAAAACAAATAATAAAAGAATATAAAATTTACAAATACAAAATAAAAATAAGAAGTAAAAAATTGGTTTCATAATTAATAAAAAAATGGTAATATAATTAATAACATTTCAAATTGTTAAAACGTAAAATGATTCAAAGAATTTTAGGCCGTAGACCGTGCACTCTTCTGCTGCACTAACTATTTTCCCACTGTTAGCAGAAAACAGATATTGGATTTCATACCCGCCTGGCTGGTGAATTAAATAAACAAATTATTTTCCCAGTAAAAGCCAACAGATATTAAATTTATCCAACATCTGACTAGTTCTTTGATTTAGCACGTGTAAATAAATATTTAGTTTTAATTTAGCTATGAATTATGCAAATGCCGTAATTCTCACGTCAAAATGTGGGTACGGATTTTGTTCAAGTATTATTAATTCTATTGAGACTTTTTATATTTTTATTTCAAACAAAAAAAAAAAAAACTCAACGGAATTAACAGTCCCCTTTTTGATCAGAAGCCGCCAAGTCTTTAAAAAGCAGATTATATAATACAAAAACAGTTCAGCCTGGATCTACTTGAGTTAAATGAGTTAAAATTTTTTTACGAAATCCCAGGTCATATTATCAAAGCATATACAAACATACCGCAATCTGAGGTACATACATATTTACAAATGTACACATGTATGTAGGTAAGAGTGAGCAATACGTTTACGTTCTTGTATTTGCCTCTTTCCCTCTAACAAAGTAACTTTTTTTTATATATTAGTTTTTGTTGAGCTGCACTTCCTATAGATTTATGTTCTCTTATTACAATTAAGCTCGCCTCATTCCGAAGTATTGTTTAGGTTGGCGCTACGACTGACGAGATTGACAGAATTGTACATGACGAAATTATTTCAGCAAGAGCGTATCCATCTCCTCTTCGTTATGCAGGGTTTCCTAAGTCAATATGCACTTCTGTAAACAATATTGCATGTCACGGCATACCCGATGATAGACCATTACAAAATGGAGACATTGTTAATGTTGATATAACAGTTTTCTTAAATGGCTACCATGGCGACTGTTCAAGAACCTTTATGGTTGGAGTTGTAGATGAACGTGGCATCTACTTAGTCACGAAAACCGAAGAGTGCCTCCAGGGTTGTATTCGATTATGTCAACCACATGTGGAATTCAATAATATCGGAAAGTATGTACACAACTTCTGCCAAAAATATAAGTTAAATACAATTCCAGCGTTTATTGGGCATGGCATTGGAAGCTACTTTCATGGACCTCCTGAAATACTTCACTTCAGTGTGTGAAAGAATTATAATTATTAAACACATCTACATACTATATAAACATGTATCGTTACATATTTCAGGAAATAATATCCCAGGAAAAATGAAAACTGGAATGACGTTTACTATAGAGCCTGTGTTAACTTTAGGTGGACCAGATATTGAAATACAAGAGGATGGTTGGACAGCATTAACTGTGGATGGCGCAAGGAGTGCACAGTTCGAGTATACAATTCTAATCACTCAAAATGGCTATGAAATTCTTACAATACCTGACAAATAGCGGAAACAATACGTAATTTATTTTATTTTTAACCTGTTTCCAATAACATATATGCATATGTATGTACATTAAATTTTTAGATCTGATCACTCAATAATTTTTAATAGTATGAAACCAGTATATTTGCAAAGTTTGAAGGTGAAGTTCCAATTTGAAACAGTAATCAAAGCAATGTTTAAATAATAAGAAATTGAAAATATAGACGTTGTTTTGAATAACGTACAATTGGCTGAAGAGTATGTTGTTTTATAGTAGAAAAGGAATACACAACTAAAAGAACGTGCTAAAAAGTAGTACAATTCCATACGTACATGATTTAGTTTTTCGAAGAAGATGGCTTCAAAATTTCAAACGCTGCTTGTATTGTTGTTTCGGTACTGCTACATTAAATTTCGGTACTGTTAAATTAAACCAATTGCAAAATCAGCAGTAGTTCTTCTTCGTCGTTTTTATTTTCTGAGTAATATGCTGCACTAATTCTCCCTTTTGTATTACTTAATAGTATTGTCCAAAAAATATTGTTGTAAACCATTCTCCTTTAATGATACATATGTACATGTGTAAATTGTCCAAAATATAACGATAAGTGTCAACTAAGTAGGAGAAAATTATACAATCGGCAACATATATATATATATATATATATATATATATATATATATATATATATATATATATATATATATATATATGTATATATATATATATATATATATATATATATATATATACATGGCAAAAAGTATAACTAGAGGTCGTAGAACGCTGAAATTTTGCACAGATCCTTTGATCAACTCAGTCAAGAAATATTTTAAGTTTTATCAGAGATGACCACGCCTACGGTATCCCACCCATATAACCTGAAAATAGTTTTCCTCCCCAAATGTTTGTTTCTTCACCAAAAGTTACGAAACTTGGCACCAGTTATCAGTATTATGAAGTTAACATATCATGAAAGTATCATAGAAATAGGCCACGTCCACCGCGCACATTTAATCCGAAAATATTTAAGTAAATAAAAAAATAATAGAACTATTTATACAGAAAATACATCAAAACAGTTTTTAATTTTCTAGGAGGTAGATGCAAAGCATTAAATGAAAACCTTTTGTACAAAGTCGAATAGTTGGGGAAGACGGGCAACGTCGGGTCCAAGTAGCTAGTTTGCCATAAAAAGAAACTAATGTTACATTGTGACGACCAAAAGTCCCTATGGTTGTTTTTGGGCACATCAAAACTTTAGTAATATAAGCTACCTTTTTTTTAAAGAAACTGAATTGTTAATTTTGCATACTGAAATGTAATTAGTTTAGATTACAATATTTAAACGTTATATTATTATTTTGTTAAGTAAAATTGTATTAATTCGATTGATCAGACAAACAAATAAACCAGCGTCCCATTGTGCGCATGGGTGATTTGTGCTTGTTAAATAATAGAAGAAAGAGACATTCCTACGTATGTATGTAAATCGCAGTCAAAATGTCAAAAAATAATCTTTTATATAATGTTGAATTTTAGTGCCTGTTTGCTTAAACTAAGGTTAGTTATGAAAATGTACATTCTTTATCTTATGTTTATTAACATGCCCTTTTCCTGGGTTGTTTGCTTGTAAATTGTGTTTACTAAAATGTGTTTGATATTTTCTTATCTCTAGAATATGTTTACATTTGATATTTCCCTGAAATGAATGTCTTTGTCCTAAAGTGTTTGTATCTTTATTCCGATTACAATTTAGCATGTTATTACAAATAACCTTTCACATGCTTGGTTTTGTTTTATTACAAATAATCTTTATTAAATTTGACATGTTTGATTTGTTACAAATAATCTTTGTTTTATTACAGCTAATGTTTGTGTCTTAAAGTATGTTTTGTATCTTTGTTTTAGTTTAACATGCTTAATCTTGCTTTAGCTTAAATTATGTTTGTATCTTTGTTTTAACAACCTTGAGGTTGCAGTGTTCCTTAACTCTCCCCTTCCTAAATTAAATCGTCCCGATTTAAACTGTATTAGCCTGTAGCTTTACTAGCTCATTTCTATAAAGGACTTTAAAATTTTTGTCTGCTTTGCGTTGTCTGTATATTATACAATATTTGGATATTTTTATAGCTGTGTATAGACAACTAATAATTCCAGTTGTAATTATTATTAAGTAAATAAATGACCTAAAGGGGTGATTTTCTACAGGTATATAAAATTTCTTTAATGAATCTAAGTTATTAAATGCATATTCTGTGTCTGTATATAAAATTTTCATTATCTCAAAACATTCACTATGTTTAGTGTGTATTGCTTCTAGCAATCCGGCATGTATGTTTTTATAAGTTATGTTATCTATATGTACTTCGTCCGTGTATTCTACTAATGTTATTTCTGTTGTCGTATGGTTATTTACAGTGTGAGTTCTGTCTAATAATATAAATCCTTCGTCAATTTGTAATAGCGGTTGATTGTACTCTTGAATAATTGAACATTTAGCGCTCTGATTTTCTAGTAATGGTATGATACAGTTGTCGTCCGTGTTATTGTTTCGTTTGCAAATATATTTTCCCAAATTATTTTTACACTTTGTGATCCCAACATAGTCCTTCCCGCATCTTGCTATTTCCTGGTCAGTAACAATTTTTCCGTGTCTAAAACTAATTGGAGTTACCTTAAAATAGTCACATTGGTTAGTTAGTACCGGGTATTTGTATATGGTGATTATGAGTTCGTAAGTTCTAGCGATGTGTATGTCTGCGTATTCCATTATGTTAATTATTGGTGTTCTTGTTAATTCATGCGTAATCACTTCCCTCAAATCCTCCATGTCCAAAGCTTCCGATAAGAATTCATTGTTTTTTGCTCCATTAATAGTTCGTGTTATTAATAAAAGTTGGTCATGCACTTGTTCTAAGATTATATGGTTTTTTATATTTTTCCGATTGATTGTATTAAGAATTTTTTCGAATCTAGAGTTTATTAATTTTTGTTTTGTATTATTTTCAATTAGTGTGTTAATGGCTTTCTCTATTTTTATAACATCATTGTTTTTTCTTAAGAGTTTTTAAGAACTGCTTCAAATTAAATATTTTATAATTTGAAGAGTGTGTTGAATTAAATCACTTTTAATTTTATTAATTTAACTAATTAGGGCACGGCGATAAAACCTTTAGCAAAGAAAACAAGCGAACACTTTAAATATTACTGTGCAAGTGAAAAATGCATTTTTTATTCGTTACCAGTTAGGTGTTATACATAAAGAGAGAAATATGCATTCTTCCAGTATGCCACTGTAATGTTCCATACATATATGTATATATATTATAGCAATACGTACATATTTATTAAATATATACTGTTGCATATTTTTATTTGATTTAATATTAACATAGTTCAAAATGGAATTTTATATTATTAGGGTGTATATTAGTTTTAAGTATTATAATATTTATAAATTATTTATTATGGCGCAACATTCCGGCCCCATTGAAGGACTGAAAGTTTTCAAATACATGGCAGAGGAGCTAATTTATGTATAGGGCGCTTAACTACGCCGTTCTTGGTCTTGACCTCCGCCACCCTGACCTTGCCGTCGGGCCCTTTGATGACGTTTACGACGATCCCGGTCAACCAGTGTTGTGTCGGGCAATTGTCCTCGTGAACTATCACGATTTGGCCTATTTTCAAGTTGGGCGCTTCTTCGACCCATTTGGCCTTGCCTTGAAGACCCAGGACGTAGTCTCGAGACCAAGCCTGCCAGAATGTCTGCTTGAGACCGCAAAGCAGACGCCATCGCTTCCATAATTTCGTGCCGTTGCCGATCACGTCTCCTGCGGATTCTAGCGGTAGCGAACGCAGGCCCCCTCCTATTAATAGGTGAGCTGGAGTTAACGTCTCTCCATCGTTCGGGTCTGAAGACAGCGGTGCGATTGCACGACTGTTGAGCACCGCCTCTAACTCTGCTAACATTGTTTCCATCTCCTCTTGGGTTAGCGATGCGTTGCCCACGGCTCGCTGCTTACTTGACGGCAGCTTCCTATAGTCCTCCGAAGTGCGGTGCTCGAGGTGGTATGAAGCTGAACCTCACCCCGGACGACGCTGCGTAAGATTCGACGGCCTGTCGACTCTTTTCGAACGCGTGATGTAGCTCTTTGAGAACTCTGCTGGCCCCTACAAAGTTCGTCGCGTTGTCGCAAAACACTTCTTCGGGTAGACCTCTTCTGGCAGCAAACCTTTTAAAAGATAGAAGAAAATAATCAGTAGACAAGTCCGAAACTAATTCTAGGTGTACCGCTTTTGAAGTGAAACACACGAAAACCGCTATATACATTTTTAATGGTGGTCGACCACGTATTCTTAATGACACATTAACGGGACCACAGAAGTCTACACCGGCTATTAAAAAAGGCCGATTAGCTCTCACTCGATTAGTGGGCAAATTGCCCATTATCTGGGACATAAGTTTTGGTTTGTAGCGGAAGCAATGAACAAACTTGTGAACTACGTTGCTGCACTCTTTTGTGGCATTAATTAGCCATATTTTTTCTCGTGAAAGAGCGATTAAAGATTTAGTGCCAGCATGACAATTTTCTAAATGTAAATTTTTCAAATAAAGTGTGGCAAAACTATTATTTTTCGGTAATAACAGTGGGAATTTGGTTGTCATATTTCAAATCTGCATTGAGCAGTCTCCCACCTACCCTTAATAGTGAAAATTTTCGTTTCTCTTCAGTAAACGTATGGAAAAATGGTGTCAATCTTTGTATGTTTGATGTTAAGACCTGAGATTTCTGTAACTTAGATATCTCCCCAGAAAAATTAGCTTTCTGTATCATTTAGTAAAAATGAAGGTCCCTCAAACCAAATCGGATTTTTTAATTCTTGGACATTACATCCTCTTGATACAATATCAGCTGGTTTCTGCTTAGTTGGCACATGGCGCCATCGAATTTGGCCTGACCATTCTTGAATTTCAGCTACTCTATTTGACACAAAAGTTGTGAGAGAAGATGGATGCGTTTTTATCCAATGGAGTGTAATTTCTGAATCTGTCCAGAAATGAACACTGTCGATGTCGAAGTTTGTCATCGGCTTAATTCGAGCCCACAATTTAGTTAATAGGTGTGCAGCACACAACTCAAGTCTCGGAAGAGATTTTGTTTTGAGTGGAGCAATTTTAGATTTAGCGGTTAGTAGTCTCGAAACAGTTCCATTTGAATCGGAGCTTGTAATGTAAATGCAACACCCATATGCTCGCATTGAGGCATCAGCAAATCCATGAATTCGAATGGTTGCTCTCGTAGTTGTGTGAACGAATCTTGGGATTGTGATTGAGTCAATTTCCAGTAAATTCGATTTGAAATTTTCCCATGAAGTATTTAATTGAATAGGAATTGATTCATCCCAGTCAAGCTTTTGGATCCAAAGTTCTTGGAGTAATATTTTGGATTTTGTAACAACTGGACATAAGAGTCCGAGAGGATCAAATAATCGAGAAGCAACTGATAATATGTTTCTTTTGTAGCTTTTAAATCATGAAATTTGTCTTCCAAATGAAACTTAAATGAATCATTCTTCGGAACCCAATGAATGCCTAGCGCTTTAGAAGAATCAGAATCACTTTGTAGAAGTTTTTCATTTCGTAATGAGCTGATGAACTCTGGATGATTGGAAACCCACTTGGTTAGATTAAAACCAGCTGAGCTCAAAATTTCAGTTGCCTGATTACGAATAATTACTAAGTCTTGGTAAGTCTCAGCTCCAGTAAGCAAATCATCAACATAAAAATCACTGCGAATAACTTTTGAACCAATAGGCAAAATGAATTAGACATCTGATGGCCAAAAATGGTGCCGAAGTTGTGCCATAGGTAACCGTGTTTAATTTAAATATTTTCAGATCATCAGCTGGATTTTCTCTCCAAAGAATTAATTGAAAATTCCTATCTTTCTCGTTGATAATGACTTGTCTATACATTTTTTCAATATCTGCAGTAATCACGTATTTATGAAATCGAAAACGGATCAGTGTAGAATATAGTTCTTCTTGAACTGTAGCACCAACCATTAGCAATTCGTTAAGTGATATATTCGAAGAAGTTCTACTTGAAGCATCAAAAACTACTCGAAGTTTAGTAGTTGTACTCTGAGGCCGCAAGACACATTGATGTGGAATGAAATAGTGAGGAGTGATTGGCATTTTGTCCACAAATGACATATGACCTAGACTTAAATACTCCTTCGTCAAATCATGATACATTTGCCTCATAGTATCATCTTTGGACAGCCTTCTTTCTAGAGAGAGAAATCGTCTTTTAGCCGTTTCAAATGATAACCCAAGCGATTTTGTATCACCTTTGAAGGGTAAAGACACTTCGAATCGTCCTGACGATAATTGTCGTAATGTATTTTTAAAATTATCCTCACATTGCTGCTGTTCCTCGGTATACAACTTTGTTGATTCCCTTGGAAGCTCCTCTAATTCCCAGAATCTTCTAACAATTGAGTCAACAGTGCTCCCATTTTCTATGGAAGTGCTCAAATGAACAACTTTACTACTACTCGAGCCCTTGGATTGACTGTATTTTCCAGTCACAATCCAACCAAGCGAAGTTTTTTGAAGAATTGGAAGGCTCGGGCCAGATTTGATTTGACCTACGCACATCAAATCAAAGAAGTTTTCTGCGCCTATTAACAGATCAATTTTTTGTGGTTTATAAAAGAAAGGATCAGCCAATTCTATGTTCTGAGGAATATTTAGGCTAGTCGTGTTTAATTTTCGATCAGGTTGTGTATTTGTGATTGAGCTCAATACCCAAAATTTAGAATCAAATTGAGTAGAATTAACCCTCGACGTGACAGTTAAATGAACACACGATTTTGACAACGAATTTGTTTCGCTAATGCCATTCAAACTTAATCTGCCTCCTTCTCTTTTTAATCTTAGTAGCTGTGCAAGTTCCTCAGTAATCAAATTCGGTGGAGAACCGGAATCTAAAAGAGCTCTAGCTGGGATAAATTGACCAAAACTATTTCTTACTTTCACCACAGCTGTTGCGAGAATGATTCGTTCATCCGATGATGAGTAATTCACAACAGCATGGGAAGTAGAAGGCTGGTCAGAAACCGAACTATTATTAGCAGGACTTGCACTATATCGATGGAGTAGTGAATTATGTGAACCGCTACAAACTCGACACTTTGAAGATGAACATCTTGCTACTGTATGTCCTTTTTTCAGACAATTTATACATGCTGGCACAGATTTTATGAAATCAAATCTTTTATTAACAGGCTCAGCACTGAAAGAAAGGCAATTATTTATGGTGTGTTGCGTGGATTTGCAAAATAAGCATTTATCAGCAGATTGTTTCGATTTAGTACAATTTAATGATGTCCTAGTATTTTTATTCGAATAATTATCAGTTTTTTGTTTGTTAAACCTCGGTCTTGAACTTGAAGATTCATCAGCGGAGATGTGCTGGTAGCGTTTATTCAAGGCGGATTC
Organism: Linnaemya tessellans; assembly: GCA_951800035.1. Classification (NCBI taxonomy): domain Eukaryota; kingdom Metazoa; phylum Arthropoda; class Insecta; order Diptera; family Tachinidae; genus Linnaemya; species Linnaemya tessellans. Next base: position 64,453,492 of record OX637533.1, on the reverse strand, counting down.
ACAGTCTGACCAAAGTGGGAGCCTTTCGAAATCAAGTTGTTCTTCCCATTTTGATTTGGTGACTGGGTCTACTTTTGACATCACTAAGTGTATAAGAATGGCGCACAGTGGGACAACTGCGGCAAAAAATAGAAGGAGTCAATGTAGAGCTCTGAAATTTTGCACAGGTTATTTTTAAGACAATTCCAGTAAAAAAAAAAAAAATTAAGAAAATCCGCCCACTTTCACGCCCACCTCCCATACAATCGAAAGTTGTAAAATGCCGTATTGTCCGTAATACTTTAGGTATAACTTTCAATTTTGGTACACTTGAATGTTATACTACTACAAACATTATCGGAAAAAAATTTTGAACATCGGCCCACTTTTACCCCCTCTCCCCCAATGCCCCCATCCATACAACCTCATAAAAAGTGACATATTTTCTAATATATTTTAGATTCAACCTTCAAATTGGATATTATTGTAATTTACAATAACCCGCCCACTATTACCCCCGCCCACTATTACCCCCGCCCACTTTTACCCCCACCTCCCACTAAAATGCATTAAAAAAGAACCATTTTTGTTAATGTTTTTTTTTCATTCTATCAATAATTTTTTAACATCATCATGGTATTCTAATTTTTTCAATTTCATTTTCATTCTAAATGAATTTATATAAGGATCTGATGATATTTGCAAATAGTGCATTACGTCTTCATTCGTAGAAATACGTGAATTTTTACGAGAATGGAATAGCCTGCAGTTTCTATACTCCTTATTCATTGCTTCTTGCGCTTCTTCGGATAACATTCCTGTAGCAAAAAAAAGTTAATATTAAAAAAAATTAAAAAAAATACTTTCAAAAATAAAAATTGCAAACAAACCTATTGGCAATATAGCCTCAGATACTATTTTGCTGCCGTGAATGAGAACTTTATGGACAGTGATAGGCATGTAATACCAGCCATAATGCTCTACATACAATTTTGCAGTGTCCATACAATACGTATGGAATTTACCAACATCTATATTTTTGCTAGTATTTATAGTATTTAATATAATTTTAAAGCGGTGAATTAAGTCTACATTTACACCAGTTATGTCAGCGGTTATTTGTGGATTTTCAAAAAATCTTCTAGAGACATTACCATCATTGGTTGTTCCCATGCCTTGTTTCACCACATCGACATTTAAGCCCAGAACTAATTTGAATTTTTTTTGTATTTCTGTTTTAACAGCTTCTTTCTGTTCTTTTGTGTCTTTATTTGTCCTCCACGCTTTAAAACTTTTATTATAACTGATATGTAATATACATTCCATGAATTTTATTCGAGCATGTAGCGGCGAAATTGCAAATTTTAATGCTTCAGCTGAATTTGCTCTCAAGATAACTGCATCCAAATTATTCATTTCAGTAGGTTTTGCTCCACATATGAAACAAGCAGCCATTGAGGAATTCTTACTGACTATTGTTGCCACTTTTCCGTCAATCATCGTCATAGTTAAACTATGAGATATCGCAAACTTCTTGTTGAAAATTTCGAATTCTGTCCTTTTTAAATTTTGAATTTCTGTATTGACACGTTTCACTTCATTGTTAATAACATCTGCTGTTTCTTTCACAAATTCAAATTTCACAGGCCTACAAAGTCTTGTTGAAGATGGTTCTGAATTTGTCCAACACAAATAAGAATCATTGTAAAGATCTGTTAACTTTAATGGAACAAGAGATGTTAAAAACATATTTTTGTCAGAAGCATTTTCATCGGTAAAACACTGATGATATTCACTATGCCCTGATGATCCATCACACCCCCATTTACTTATTAAATTCAACTCATTTGGAATCTCATCAATCTCACTTTTTGTTTTTGTTTGAAAAATTCTTGAAACAGTGTGATCAAGTAATTCTTGTAATCCAACACTGCTAAAACGCTCATCAACTTTAATATTTGCAGGATAGCATTTTTTTTTTGCTTCTAATATCTTGCTATAGTGTGGGTATATATCACAACCAATTTCTTTTGCAGAGCTTCTTAAAACATCATATTGATGTTTTGATAATGAAGCATCAATTATAAGGCTGAGTGCTTTCTCTGGTGTAAATGATTTCAATTGTTCACTCTTTTCACATTTTTTAGCAGCAGACACTATCAATTCTTTTGGAAGACTTTCGCATAATTGAGATATTTTAATTCTCTTAGACCTTTCTTGGCTTTCTTCGAAAGCTTTTGCAGGTCGTCCACGCTTAACGGAATGTGAAGTGCCTGGTTGTTCATCATCCAAAGTTTCGTCACACATGGTGTAAAGGTGTGTAAGCCATTCTTTATTATCAGACAAAAATTTACTTTTTATGCGCCCAGATTTGTTCCATCTTGATTTTAATGTTGGTATAAAATATTTTCTTAAAAAAACACGAAATTTTTCAATAACAAAGTCTGGCATTTTGTTGAATTTTGTTGATATGACACCAACAACAACATCAATATTTTTATTACTATCGCTCCAAATATCATAAATTGAACTATAAGAAATTGTTAAATTTTCCATGATCTTGTAAATTTTTTTAACACTATATAAATTTGTATAAATTTACACTCTCGAAGAGATTGTGAATTAAATATATAATCGAAATTAACGTTTGTTAATTAATAATATTTAAAAAACAGAAACAATGTAATATTATTTTACAGTTTGTTTTTAAGAAGTTTGTAAGCACAAAATAAAATGTCAAATAAGTTCAAAATATGTAAAGAAAATAAGTATGTAAATAAAATAAAAAATAAACAATAAGTCAATAGTTGTAAACAATTACAAAAAAAGAAGTAAAAAGTTGAAAATATGCAATTGCATGCTATTGCATGTTAACATACGTATAGCGACAGAATGTGCGCGTTGCGTTTTTTTGTAGTTTTTTGTATGTTTAAAGTACTTTTGCAAACTTTTGCTATACTTTCTATACTTCAGCTGAAAGCTGAGACTTCAACCTTTCATTTGATATAAGTATGCACCCAAGGCGTGGGCCTGCTCTATATTTCCCAGTCCATTGAAAATGCAAAATGATCAATTTTTACGCCACAATTCTGTTATTAAAAAAAATTTTTTAAAAAAATTAAAAAAAAAAAATTTTTTTATCTACTTATTCTACAATAACTAAATTAATTAAAAAAATACTTTAAAGTTTTAGTTATTATGTATTTGTTTATTAATAAGCTTTTGAATATTACATATTGAACTAACATATTTCAAGCGCGTTGGCATACCTCAACTTTGACTTGCTCTAGGCGAAAAAGTAATGAAGTTATGAGGCTGAAATTTCAGGGAATTGTTACTCATTTACCTGTTAATATACTGTGAAAATTTCATCCAAATCGGACGACACGAAAAAAAACATTTTTTGCCGCTGCTACTATAGGGCTGTCTCACTGTGTGGCGTTTGTTATCTTCTTGTCATCGCCTATTGACAACAAAGAATCAAAAATGGCAGACACTGTGTCAATCATCCTTCGCAAAGCAGAAGCCGAAGGTTTGGTGATTTCAGGTAAATCAAAAAGTTTTGAAATATTGTCGAAAAATATTAGACACTCGTTATAAACTTTTTTTAAACTGGCTAAAGCTTTGTGATAGTTTTCCTCGGAAATCTGAAACGCTTTCACTGTACATGGAGCTGAGTCAGACAAGCATGATATTAAATGATTAAATTTCTCAATATCGGTCAACGTCGGAGCATTGTGAACCAAATTTTCAAATAAGCTCATAAAATTTTTGTATTCGGCGTACTTTCCAGTAAATTTGGGTAGCCTCATATTTGGCAGTCTTGAATGGTGTGTTTGTACACTGAAAGATGTCTCGGGGATATGTGGCTGCCTATTTATATTCAAAATGCATACAAATAATGACTTTGTGGCCACACAAATATCCTCAAGTTCAGCTCTGTCATCATTATCAGGGTCTAAGTTGTCCACATCAGACTGAAGCTTCATGGCTTGGTCAATATAGTCTTTAAGAATATCGAAGCGACATTCGAGCTCAACAGCATTGAATGATATAGTCTTATCTCGGATAGACTGTTGAATCCTTTCTATATTTTTCACAACTTTGGATTTTTTAAGAAGTAATTTATCTAATGTATCCAAGTCAGACAAACACTCTTTTTGCTTTTTTGTTGCCATGGTTGTTTAAATTTATTTATTTCTCGAAGAAGTAAATTGGTACCAAATTAACTTATTGGTCTAAAGCAATTAGTGTCTTAGAGTTTGAACTTGATTTAATATTTTCCTCGCCGAATACACGATATTCGGAATTCAACTCTTTATACAGAGTTTCTTTTATTTGCGTATATTTAAATTAATCAATGTCCAAATAACTTTGTTTGTTTTCTTGAAAACACTACTTGCAACAGCCTTTGGTAATTTATAGGTAATTATCAAGTGAAAATCGCCCTCGAGTTAATTTGATGCAATGAAATTATACAAAACGGATGAATGAACACACTTTACTAGTATTTCCAGATGATTAAACTTTTTGAAGCTAATGTGAACGCTCGATCGACTTTGTGATTTAAGTTTATATGATAATTAACTTTTCGAGCCTAGTGTAACACAATTTAATGTTACAGCTGTTGGAATGCAAATTATTACAAGTATTATAGGAACGTGGAAAAAGGAACACTGATCGCAATAATAGCAAATAAAGGGATAAGTAAAAAGTTACAAGATTAATTAATTTATTTAGAATAATTACAATTAACAGTCGCGAATATTTTTGTGTATTTTTTTTTAACGCAATTCCAATAGATTCAAGGCGGTGAAAACTCCGACGGATTAAAGAAATAATTATTACAACTGTTCTCAGTACTAATGAGAATTGTGTGTGCGAATGTGTGTTAATTGTAATAATGTAAACACTCGCAATTTGTTTCACTTTAAGGGTGGATTTTAAATTTATACAAATATAAATTGATTTAATTGTTTTACAAAATTAAAAGTGTAAAAATACTTTTTGTGTTCGACTTGCAAAGCGAATAATTTTGAACAGTTTACAAAATCTCTTAAATTTGATTAACTTACAAATTTAAGGTTAAAGTAACACAAACGTTTTTTACACTTTTTACCTGTTGGTTTAAATGACTTCCCTGATTGCGTTCAGCTTTACATAAAACACAGCAGCAACGGGGCATCTAGAAACGATTTTATGATGACTTCCTCACAAAAATGTTGATTTGGATGGTACTATTTGTAAATGTTCTTTTTTGTGAATTTCAGTTGTTTTAGTTTCTGTGTGTGTTTTTGTCTTTCACTCGTACACTTATTTTGTATGTAATTGTTTCAATTTTTTAATTGTTTTTATATTTGTTTATGTGTTTATTAGTTCACTTTAATTTACGATTTGATTTAAATTTTAATTAACTTATAAAATTTAAAAACTTAGTTTTCATTTACTAATTCATTAAAGTTTGAACTTAGTTTTTCGCTAGTCCCTGCTCGGGCGCCAAAATGTTTTTTCTTAAGAGTTTTTAAGAACTGCTTCAAATTAAATATTTTATAATTTGAAGAGTGTGTTGAATTAAATCACTTTTAGTTTTATTAATTTGACTAATTAGAGCACGGCGATAAAACCTTTAGCAAAGAAAACAAGCGAACACTTCAAATATTACTGTGCAAGTGAAAAATGCATTTTTTATTCGTTACCAGTTAGGTGTTATACATAAAGAGAGAAATATGCATTCTTCCAGTATGTCACTGTAATGTTCCATACATATATGTATATATATTATAGCAATACGTACATATTTATTAAATATATACTGCTGCATATTTTTATTCTTTTGATTTAATATTAACATAGTTCAAAATGGAATTTTATATTATTAGGGTGTATATTAGTTTTAAGTATTATAATATTTATAAATTATTTATTATGGCGCAACAATCATCGTGATCCGGGATACCCGTAATAAATTTCAAGGCGGAACCTAAAAAATTTATTCCTCTTCTCTGAATATTATGCTCTGTTAGCTGTTTCGTAAGAATTTCAATTTTTTCAATCCAAATTTGTTCTTCTACATTAGGCTTGTAATTACCACTAAGCACTTGCCTGTACGGCGAGAATATTTTTGTTAAGTTGCTTACATGAAATAAATAAGAATAATTGTCGAATAACAATGCGTCGTCACCTCTTGTCAATACGTATTTTTTTCCTGTTAGATTTTGTAGTTTAACGTCTGCTTGAATTATTGTTGCGGTTGTGATGACCATGATTAGTGATGTTAGGAATGTTATCCTCATTTTTGGTAAGTACATAATTTTTTAAATTATTTTTATGTATGATCTGCCCTCCTTGAGTTAAGATAGTGTCCTCACAATCTTCCTGAACTATGTGTTTTTTGTATCTGCTATCGCTCTTGCTTCTGATGTTAGTTCTAGCTACCAACACTTGATCTCCTTGTTGAAATGTCCTATGCTTTGATCCTTGATTTATCCTTTGTAGTGTCTTCTGCGAAGCATTTCTTAATTTATTTTGTATATCCTCCTTAGAGAATTTTATTAAATTAAAATTAATATTTTTGGGTTTATATCCTGTAACTGAATGTGTAGAGTTGTTTATTTCTTTTACCGCTAGGAATAACTCCTCCGTTGCTGATGTTTCTTTATGTATCTTAAAAATTCGAGATAGTTCCGATATTGAATTGTGTGCTCGTTCGACTTGTCCGTTTGCTTTAGACCTGTGTACTGGGGTTTGTATCTTTTTAATGTTATGTTTTATACACATTTGGTTCACCATGATCGTATTCAAACATTTTTCATTATCTGTCATTAATCGTTTGCAGTTCGGAAAATTATTAATGAGAATTTCTTCTAGTTTTCTGTCCATATCAGCCTTTGAGTCGATGTCTCTGATAACTATGTATTTAGAGAATTTATCTATACCTACAAGATACTGTTTATGCTCGTTGAAATAAATGTCTAATAATAAATGTCTTGTAATGGTTCTTTTGTTGGGTTGCGTTCGTATTTACCATACAAACATGCAGTGCATTTCTTATTAAATGCCTTACTTTTAATAAGGTGTATATTATTTTTATAGCCTCTATGTGCTCTCTCGTGTGTTTCTTGTACTAATCGAATTTGTTCCTCTCTTTTCGTTATATCTCTTAATCTTATTGGTGTGTGTACGAGTTTGGTAGTATTGAATGTATTCTTTATGATTCTACCGTATTTAAATAAATCTTCAGCTGTAGCATATATGGCGGTGATTTTTTGGGGTTGAATACACTTTTTTAGTTCGGTAATTCAATTTTTTTCGTTAGTAAATCTAATAATATGACGTAATTTACTCTGAAATATTATTTGTGTATGTATTTCATTAGATACTTCATTTGGTATGAGTTCAATTTGTATTCCATACGCATTAAATGGTTGTGATACAGTTTTTATTATTTGTTCACTTGAGCTATCACTTGAATGAACTGTGCCTACTGATGATGTATTTATAGCTTGTCGTGATAATGCGTCCGCCACAACATTTTGTGTACCAGGTTTATAGGTTAATTTAGCACCATAGTCTTCGATGATGGCTTTCCATCGTTTTAGCTTGGGGTTAGAATTTTTGTCTGAGATTGCGTATGTCAATGACTGATGGTCAGTAAAGATGGTCAAGTCAGCTATGCCGTATATGTAGTTACGTAATTTCTTTAAGGCCCAAATTATAGCCAGTAATTCTTTTTCGTTAGTACTATAATTTTGTTCGGTGGTGCTCAGTGTACGAGATAAAAAATAAATTGGGTTCCTATTTTGACTTAGAACAGCTCCAATAGCTATGTTGGAAGCATCTGTTGTAAGTTCAAATGGTTTATTAAAGTTGGGTTGGTATAATTCCACTTGCTCTTTTAGACTATTTTTTAATTTGTTTACAGCTTCTATGGCTGGTTGTTCCAGTTTAACCTCTGTATTTTTACTTTTATTTTTACCAATGTGAGCATTTTCTCCTTTTAGGTGCAAAGTTAAGGGTTTTGAAATTTGAGCATAATCTTTTACAAATCTCCTATAGTAGCCAGTAAGTCCCAAAAAACCTCTGAGGTCTTTTAATGTTTTCGGTATTGGAAAATTTTCTATTGCCTTTATTTTTTCCGGGTCAGTGGTTATTTTATTATATTTTACAATATGTCCGAGATATTCTACTTCTTCCATGAAGAATTTTGATTTCTCATTGGACACTTTTAAGTTCGCCTTATTTAGGGCATTAAAAATAGTATGGATATGTTGTATGTGTTCCTCTGGCGAGGAAGAATATATAATTACGTCGTCTATGTATACGTAAGCAAATTTTCCTATAAATTCTCGTAAAATATCATCCACACATCTTTGGAAAATTGGAAAGAGCGTTCTTTAAGCCGAAAGGCATACGTAAAAACTCATATTTTTCGCCATTTACACAGAAAGCAGCCTTCTCTCTATCCTTTTGCGTTATCCTAATTTGGTGGAATCCTGATTCCAAGTCGAGTGTGGTAAGGTATCTAGCTTTTCCTTGATTCTGTAAAGTTATATTTATATCTGGAATTATATATCTGTCAGTAACGGTATGTTCGTTTAGTTTTCTGAAGTCTATCACCATCCTACGTTTCGGTTTACCATTCTCATCAGTTCCTTTTTTGTGAACTGTTAACATAGGTAAATTATAAGGACTAAAGCTTTTTTGAATAATACCATATTCTAGTAATTTTTGTATTTCTTTATTGACGAATTCTACGACATTCATATTGCCCGGGTACTGTTTTGTCCAAATTGGGTCATCTGTAGTTGTTTTAATGCTTGCCTCAATAGTTGTAGTAAAAGTTAGGGGACCTATTTTATTATTACCTATCATTAATTCTTAAATCTCTTTTCTATATTCTTCACTTCCTATGGTGAAATTTATGTATGCATTATCCTTTCTTTCCTGCAATTCAAATCTAATTTCGTTACTGTTTATTATTGCGCCTAGATTTCTTATTCCGTCCCATCCTAATATTAAGTCAAAATTATCTATCGAATCTATTTCGAAGAAATCTATGTCTTTTCCCATAAATTTAATAGTTTGTTTGGTATTGACTATTGATTTACCATGCATACTTATAATTTGTAAAGGCTTAATTTTTTCTAAATGGTTAAACTTTAACGATTTTTTTATATAATTGTGGGTTGCGCCTGTATCTATTAACACTTCAAAATTTTTTTCTCCATCATTCATTATAATAAAGGGCAACTCATGTTTTAGTTTAAAGACTTAGTAACTATTTTATTTATGGTACCTGTTTCTACAATAATACTTTGGTTATCATCTTCCGCTGCAAGGTTATTGCTTCTCAGAAATTTAGATTGGTGAAATTGTGTGCTGGGTTCTCGGTGTCTCTTCCAAGGATGATGTTGTTGATTATGAAAATTCGTTCTGCGATGTTGATTGGTGTTACCTGATGATGTGTCCATTGGTTCTGGACGTGGTTGATACTGATGTTGGGTAGGCACTTCTCTTTGTTGATGGATATACGATGGACGTCTGTGATGATGGTTGTTATTGGGTCTTTGTATTGGCTGTACATAATTCCTCTGTTCATTGCTGGAGTATGATAATCGTAATTTTCGATGCTGGTCATCGTGTTTTATGGTGCGTGCTACCGCAAAAGCATGTTTCAAATCCTTTATTGGATTTCCATATAGTGTGGAGCGTATGTACGAGTTACTAATTCCTTCTTTGACAACTCGTACAGCTTCTTGAGTGGCTTCATTTGTCATTACATCTATTACCTCTTGTGAATGACCGGACATGGCAATTTTGGAAGTGATTAAGGTGAGACCTTTATTATTTTCATCATGAAATTCTGATAAGTTGCGTCTACCTTGTGTTAATTTCTTCATTTCATCCTGAAGTACATATAATGGTCTCTGATCGGCATAAGTATAATCTAGTCTGTTTCGTATAGCATCGAAATTGAATATTGTGTTGTGATTTGTTAATACGTCTGCGGCTGCGCCTTGTATCTTCGTTTTTATTATTGACAAGGCTTCCACGTATCTATTTGAGTTTTGGTGAATTCTGATACCTTCCATAAGCCTCGACACGTCTTCCCTCCAAATTCGGTATCTTGCGATGTTGCCGTCGAATACTGGCAATGCTTTGAATACGTCCAGATTAATTTCCTCGGGTGTGGTGTATGAGACGTTCACTGGTTGTAATCTAGCCGTTGCTGGTGGTGCTATGCCTGGGTTGATTGGTATTTGATCGAGTCTTTCGTTCTCTTCCTGAATATTTTGTAGCATGATCTGCAAACTAGCCATTTGTTGGATCATTGTACCTAGGTCGGCTTGTGTCATTTCTTCCTCAGTAACTAGATTTCTTTGTTCGTCAAAGATGTTAAATTTTTTAATTCTTTTCATAAAAAAAAAATTTATATATTCCTTTTTTTTCAATACACTTTTTCTTCACTATGTGCAATAATTTTACTTATGTGGAAAAGTTTTATATATATATTTTTTCTTTTAATGATCCTTTTCTTATGAAGGATTCTACCTTGCTGCGACAAGGATGCTTTGGTCCGCTCGTTAGAAGGATAAAAATATATTATCCTCCAGTTAAAGATTTCTCTTTTAAGATTTAAAAAAAATTAATTTATTAAGCGGCTATGCGCTTTCTTTATTTATTCCTTTAAAAATTGAATCTAAACTACACTTATGTTTACACTTAATACTGATGTTCGATGCAGACTCGTGTTAAATTTAGACTGCCTTCATGTCAAAAAATAATCTTTTTATATAATGTTGAATTTTAGTGCCTGTTTGCTTAAACTAGGGTTAGTTATGAAAATGTACATTCTTTATCTTATGTTTATTAACATGCCCTTTTCTTGGGTTGTTTGCTTGTAAATTGTGTTTACTAAAAATGTGTTTGATATTTTCTTATCTCTAGAATATGTTTACATTTGATATTTCCCTGAAATGAATGTCTTTGTCCTAAAGTGTTTGTATCTTTATTTCGATTACAATTTAGCATGTGAAATAACCTTTCACATGCTTGGTTTTGTTTTATTACAAATAATCTTTAGTAAATTTGACATGTTTGATTTATTACAAATAATCTTTGTTTTATTACAGCTAATGTTTGTGTCTTAAAGTATGTTTTGTATCTTTGTTTTAGTTTAACATGCTTGATCTTGCTTTAGCTTAAATTATGTTTGTATCTTTGTTTTAACAACCTTGAGGTTGTAGTGTTCCTTAACTAGCTTGTTTTGTCGTCTATTTGTGCACAAACATGTACATGCATATCGACATACATGCCTTGTCGGTACTCAGTTAAATACGATCAAAACAAAGCGAAGCTACGAATACATACTTTGAGTGTATGTCTATTTACACATGTCTGTACGTAATTAACTGTACACTAGCATTTTAGAGCAGTGATGTCAAATACGATAGTGTTGGTGAGATCACTCTTATCGCTTACATTCCCAGCGGAAGAAATGTGCGGTTGCGAGGCCTAACTAATGGCCTTTTCTAAGAGTATCCTTTTATTTACCAATAATATCTTCCAAATTTATATTGCAGTTTCGTAACAACAAAATATATTTTAGGTTTGCAAACGTATTTCAAATCGGAAAATATATGTTCGCAAGGTATGTTGAAGGGAAAAGCGACAAACATTTAAAGGAAGTTTTTTCAATACAGGATATAGCGCACGGTCTAAATTTTTCCAGAACTCAATAATATTTTCCCTATCTGGAGGATTAAATTCGCTCCTAAGTATGATTAGTTTTTAAGCTGAGCATTTGGTTAGTTTATATACAAGAGAAACAATTTTTACAAAAAGCCTTACTTATGAATTCATTTAAAAGCTACTTTAAGAAATTTTCGAAAAGATGTACCTACATACATTCTGCTTTGCAAAGGTATAAAAGGGCAAAGCAGAATGAAATCAAAATCAGTTCTTGGGAATCCTACTTCGAGGTAAGTCGTTTATTTGAGTAGCATTAAATTGTAGAATAGTATAATATAACATTTTGTAGGAAAACCCAGCTATATTTTTTGCACCCAATAGGAGTGTCTCCGTACCGGTGAATGATTTTGGCTATTGTAGTTTTCAGTAGTACTTTTTGTTGTTGAGCCTAGGAGTGAGTAATTGTCGAACCTCTTTCTAACCGGAGTGTCTTCTTACTGGGAGTGTATTCGTTACTCACCCATAGCTAGTGACTCAAGTATATACGGTCCAGTTTAATTAGGGTAGGAGAACATCAATACTTAGTTTGTTGCACCTAACAGGAGTGTCTCCGTCCCGGTGAATGAACAGTAGGGATCTTCTCCAGCTATTTGGTACCCACTCGCAAACAGAAAATCCTCCGCCTCCCAAGAACTGAACAACATTTTGTTATTTTATTCTTGTAATAAAATAATTCTGCTAACAACACTCGTTGTTTCATTGTGTCCTTGCATATACAATCACCAACCAGGGATGCCGCTGAGTTCTACCCCAGCATCCAGCGAGAACGTGTCGTTACAACATATTCAGCTTTTCATTAAGAAGTCATAAGTATCAAAGCATTATAGGCTGGATTTTTTACTTCTTAAAATTCGGGTGAGCATTTAAAAGTATTGCCAGTTCACATTTTTAGAAAAACCAAACGCCATAATAGATTTAAATTTCATACGAACATTTTTTTTGTAATATATATTGTTTTTGAAAATAATTAACTTAACTAAAACAACCAAAAAAAGCATTTTCTAGTCTATTTGGCTTGAAAAAACATTTGATAGTTTTTCATCTAAAGGGTGGTTAAATTTTAAGGACCGATGTTGATTTTGAATAAAACACAAATTATTGTCATTTCTTTTTATTATGATAATATTGGTATGGTTCAATTATGTATGGATCAAAATATCGGCCAAATGGCCGGCCCGACCTCGGCGGCACAACTCCATCCGATGGCCCAAATTTTCGATGACGCTGAGGTATAATTGAGGTTCTATGCCATTAATGTGCCGAATTGTCTCATCCTTTAGCTCTTGAATTGTTGCTGACTTATCGACGTACACCTTTTTCTTCCAAATAACCCCAAAGAAAGAAGTCCAACAGTGTCAAATCACATAATCTTGGCAATTGACATTGCCACCAGGTGAAATAACACGGCCATTGAATTTGTCGCGCAAAAGAGCCATTGTTTCGTTGTCCGTGTCGCAAGTGACTTCGCCTGTTGAAACTACGTATCGTCCACATCCATATCTTCCAGTTCGAGCCATAAAAAGTACGTTATCATCTCACGACAGATCATTCACTGTAACTGTCTGACCCGCCTCATTGTGAAAAAAATACGAGCTGATAATCCGAATCCAATGAGGTGAAAATGTGCCTCATCACTGAAGATGATTTTCTTCGAAAATTAATCAACCACTGTTGCCATTTCTTGCCACCGTTCTGACCATTGACGACGCTTGGAATGCTCAATTGTTGGGCACGACTGCGAGTTGAGGTGGACGGCTCTTCAGCCACACTATCGCGAACAGGAGAAATATTTTCTGCAGTACGAGCATGCACTGGTGTTTTCACATCTCCTACAGACCCGGTTTGCTCAAATTTTTTTCCGGTTGTACTCACATTTGAACGATTAAATTTACCGAAAAAAGCAAGAAGTGCACGATATGCATTTCGATTTGAACGCCAATTTTCATAATAAGCCTGAATAACTTCAACGTGTTATCGATTGTGTACCTTTCCATGGTTCAAATTGTGTTAGTCTGAAATTGTGAAATGTCAAATGAAATGCAGGAAAAAACTTGACGTTTAAGTATGGTTCACATTCAACATCGGACCTTACAATTTAACCGCCGTTTACTAATGCTGAAGAAGTTTTCAGTCAGATGAGTTTAAAAATATATGGAAAACTGTCGACCTGCATGCCTGCAACTTGTAACGACGCACGGTGGAATTTTGTGTGCAATAAGTAATTTTTTCAATACATAAAATTTAAAAATGTAATGATGCAATTTTGTAGAAAATTGATTCAGTATGAAGAATTGTATCCCAAAAAAACGTTTGTCTTTGAAATAATGAAGTAAAGTCACATGTAAATGTTGGTCCAAAATATTGAAAACTGTTAACGCATTTCTATAGTGTTTGTACGTAAGATAATTTTATTGCCCTGATTTAAATAGTGACTTTTTTCAAATACATATATCCTTTTCTGCGTATTTAAAAAATATTATAAAGTTCGCTCTTATGGTTTAAAAGATATGACAGAATAAAATTTATTCCATAATGTGCCGTGATTGCAAACTTCTTTGGAAGAAAAAAAGGGTTGCTCGGTCGTGCTAGCTGCTCCCACTATAGTAAAATGAAAGGAAAGACTCCATATTATCAATTAAAAAAAGTTTAAATAAATAATAATCTTTTATAAAATCATAAAATTTGTCTCCAAATTCATGAAATTTTTATAAAATAATTATTTATAAAATAATTAGTTTTGGTAAAGAAACAAAAAGCTGTGGGAAAAAGTATAATATTGTTTATATGGGCGGTGGGTGGTGCGCGTTAATTTAGGTAATAAAGGATCTGCGCCAAATTTCAAAAACTTTGGGCCAAAAATGAATTGTGGTTTTTATGGGCGGTGGGTAGTGGACGTGGCCAATTTTGATGAAAATGTATTTTATTCTTAATTGAGGTAATAAAAGGCTCTGTGCCAAATTTCAAAAACTTTGGGCCAAAAATGAATTTTGGTTTCTATGGGCGGTGGGTAGTGGGCGAGTCAAATTTTAATGAAACTTTATATTTTTCTTAATTGAGGTAACCAAAGGCTCAGAACAAAATTTCAACATTCTACGAGCACTCCTTATATATTTTGCCAAACATTGTATGAAAAATTCCACTGTGCGACGTGTGCCACCTTTATCTGGGGTAGGCTTACGTCGTTACAATAGCGCCCGAGCACAGACAATAGAAAAAAAATTTTGTCTCGAGCAAGAGAGAGATAGAGGGATGAAACAAAGCAGAAAAGGAGTGATTAAACGAAGCAGAGAAAATATTTTTTCTTTCAAGGTGAAGTGTCGAAGTGGAAAAAAATATCAAAACCAATTATAAAAGAAAAGGAAGAATCTCAGAAAATAAAGTGACATTTTGAAAAAAATAATAAAACAAAATATCCATATCAGTATTGAAAGAAAATTATTTTCATTATAAAGATAATACGGTAAAAGTGAGTTCCAGCTATTTGCTTTTATTTAAAGAATATCTGATATCAAATCAAATTTTATTTGCCTAAATTTTATTCTACATGCACTTCAGTTACAAATATGACAATTGGGATTCTTCATCAGCGAACAATTATCATGTCGCATGAGAAAAATTTGTCAGTTCGCCACTTCAGCCAAGATGTCTACATACCCTCAGTGCAGAATATATTTGAATGTAACAATGTGTGATTTTTACATTACACTCTCAATGTAATTTCAACTGAAATACCATATATGGTAATAATATTACATGATCGCCTTAGCGGTATTTTCGTGTCCTTTTCTCTAGTGATCAAATAATTCATGTCATATGTAATAAATGTTTTCATTATTGAACCAGTTTTTTACGCATTAAAAACCCACAACCTAATTTCATTTTAAATCAAACCAAAATCATTATAATAGTAAATCTGGTGACAATAACAAGTGCATAATCTGACACAGTTTAAATTGGTAAAACAGTCCAACTGTGAAGTGAAATATTAAAAGTCATTTAAATTATTTATAATTGGAAACATTTCACTGATATGGAACAATCAAAATTGTGCAAAAGACAATTATTTCATTAACTGAGAAATTTTCAATAAAAAAACTAAGACGATCATTTATTTAAAGAAAAAAACTGAAGAATTTTATATTGAACAAGGACCTGGTAAGAGATTTTCTTCTAAAGTGCGTGCTACAATTGCTATATAAGTGTTCTTTTTTTTAGGGAAGTGCTTTCGGCGGAGTAAAGGATATCTACGAGAAAAGTCCAAAACCCTAACCATATTCAAGAATTCCAGAAGCTTCCACGTGGGATCCTATTTCTACAGACCTGTTTTCCATAATTTCATTGGAGCTTTTTTAAAATCAATTAGTCAAATATTTACGAGTGCCTCAATTAGAAATAATTTATCACAAAAAGTTCTATTAATTGGTGTTAAAAAATGTTTTACTAGATCGAGATCTTATTGCTTAACCTATCACAGAATTATTAAAAGTAAAAAAAAATGGAACATTTATTATCCAAAAATACATCTTGCTTTAAAAACTATTATTTTGAAATACGAGTGTAAATCTAACTAATTAACCTAAAAATAATTTTTTTTTATATAACCTTTTTTTTTTTTTATCTTGGACCAGCAATCAGGGGATGACCCCTATATATGCAATGCATTGCGCCGGAACTGAAAACGAGGGGATAGTATTGAGGGGGCAGATTAGGAAAGATGAGAAGATAGACAGTTGTTTTTGTAGCTATTTCAACCTTTTACTTCGCCGGCTAATTTTTGCTACAGGGCCGACGAAGGTGGGTACTGTAACTCTGCTTTTAGTACAGGATAGTGTCAGTCGCTGTCAATTATGTTCAGTTATCAGTGACTATGCCTTTATCATTGAAACAGGCTGGCAACAACTAACACAACCACGCACTAATGCTGTTTGGAAGAATTCAACACAATATTTCATGACTCAGCGCGGACTCGAACTCACGACCCTCCGCTTCATAGTCTCGTTTTCTATTTCTTAAGCCAGCAGCACCCACTATGTTAAATAAAATACATTTTATTAAATCATTTTGTCAAAATTTTCCAACAATTTTATGTATTAAATATTTCAACTTCTAATTTATAAAAAAAATTTAATTTATAATTACTCATATTGTTATTTTAAAATTTTATTTACAATTTATATTTAAATAGATGCAAATGATTCTAATGAAAATTTAATTAATAAAAATTAAAATGATATTATTTATTTTCATTAATTGGAATAATAAAAAGGAATTTTAATAATTTCAAATTTTATTTAAATAATTTTTATGAATAATTTTTGAATAGTTTGTAACTATTCAAATTTATTTTCTAAATGTCTTTTCTAAAACGCATATGTAAATGTATTTAGGTACTCGTATGTATATTTAAAATCATTAATTACAAACAATTTATTTAGAGACTTTTTATACAACAAACAGAAACATCATTTCCAACTCGTTTTGGTGGGCCCATCAATCGAGACAACCTAAATGGAACACCTGTTTTGTTGTGAGTAATAAATTATTGATCTCTATTTTTTTGTAATTATACATATTACTACATATATAAAATACTCTTTTGTTAGTCGGTCCACTTTCAAATTGTCTCTCAAATATTTCCAATTTTTGCTTTGCTCATATTATAAATACCATTGATTTAGTATGATGTTAACTCTCTTGTTTAATGATTATCTACTTTATGTATGAGATTACATTTTTGTTTATTTTTAATTCCTATTTATGAATAAATTCCTCTGTTTGTTTACTAACAAAATTAGAGTTGTACAAAACAGCTCTTTTGAGTGAGCGCTCTTTTCCGCTCCGCTCACTTTTCTGAATTAATTCATTCATTTCTTTCACTAGCTCAGTTGATTCCTTAGCTCAGCCATAATTCATGAAATGAAAATGTCATGAAAGAAAATTAAAGAATCAGACTAGCTAATACAACAACCACTTATGCCTTTTTATTTTTTCCTTAATACTCGTATGTAATATAAAACACATTTATTGGACATAAGTAATAACTAGATAAATATTTAAGAGATTTTAAATATTTTGCTTTCGAACCTATTTTAATAAAGTATTATTTTCTATTTAACCTTGTATTTTGTAGATTTTTCTCAGTTAATTTACGTATATGTTTATATATGTATATATACGCACCAAGTTAATAAGTACTGAAATATGTATCATGGCAGTGCTGTTTAAAAATTTTCATCTGGCAGCTCTAATAATATAAGGCGCCACACCATGTGTGTATCTGCATTGAGTGAATTAATTCCTTTTTTTCATATAGATTTTGACATACCAGCATTGAAATGAGCTACTGAAAGAGACAGATTCAATGACGCAATTGAAACAACTGAATCACTGAATCAACTGAAACAACTGAAAGAAGTGAAAGAAAAGAGCTACAGAAACAACTGAAAGAAGTGAAAGAAAAGACCTACTGAAACAAATGAAAGAAAAGAGCTACTGAAACAAATGAAAGGAAAGAGCTACTGAAACAAATGAAAGAAAAGAGCTACTGAAACAATTGAAAGAAAAGAGCTACTGAAACAAATGAAAGAAAAGAGCTACTGAAAGAAATAGACAACTGAAAGAAGTGAAAGAAAAGAGCTAAAAACGCTCAGTAAAGTGAAAGATTCACCTCGCTCAGTTGAATGAATGATTCAATTGAATTAATTCATTCACTACAACTCTAAACAAAATGCAAATGTATATGATCTAAGACCGAATTCATAAAAAATATTTTATGCTTATAACCTTCTTATTTGACATTTATCGTACAGAAATATGTCAAATAACAATGTTATAAGAATCAATTAATTTTTATGAATTACACCTCTAGTCTCTGACATTATATAACTTTTAATCTATAAGCGATACGATAGAAGTAACTGCTAACCCATTTGAGTCAATTTCTTTTAGAAAGTCCGAACAGTAAATCTAATTTCGCATTCGTTGCATCGAATTTTGTTTACATTTGTATAGTCCATTCAAGGACTTTTATTCGACTTTTAATCTCTTAAATGTTGCTGAATAGTATAGGAAAACTATGAATAGTTTTTTATCACTTTAAGACTGATCAATTTATTTGTTACATCTACTTATGGTTATTCTTCCCTAAAAGAGAAACAAAGAGTTTATTTAAATTATACTTTTTCCAAATTTACTTATATATACTTATAAGTACTTACCACCGCACATACATTTTATTTGCTCCAATAAATTTTTGAATTAGAGGAATCTAAAGCAGTGTTGTCAGATAATTTTTTTTCTTCCCCCCAAAAAAATTTAGAAACCCCCTAGATTCTACACTTTTTCTTAAAAAACCCCCTAAATCAGAAAAGTTTAAGTAGTAATTTGGTTTCATCATTCTTATCTCTATTAAATTTGAATTGAGGTACTATCATTCTTACGCGAAAAGCACGAAAACACCCAAATATTTATTTTATTTTTTTATAAAGAGCCCCCAAAAAATATATCTGCAATCTGTCTTTCTTTTGTAAGAGACAGCTTGAGGAAGTTTGTTACGGGTACATGTACTTCTTTTGTTTGGGATTCAAATCCAATATGTTTTTTCGTATTTTGTTGTGCAATAAGGTCTCCTGTTAGCCACCATAATGCTTTTACAATATTTGCATAAAGCTTTGTAGTTGTCTCCCTGGACAGGGGCTAACCAATCTGAAATTTAATTTTGCATATATTGTGTTTAAAATTTTATTTAAAAATACAATACCTTTAAACTGCTGATCTGCTTCCCACTCCTTTTTATAGTTTTGTTTATATATGTTATCCTTTTTTGGCATATTGGTAATAAATTGTAGAGATGAACAACTTTTTAAAATTTATATTTTGCAGTTCAAGGAAAACCAACACAATTGATTTAACGAGAAAAATGTTTTAATGTTTGTATTTGCGTGATTACTTTCTAAATCGCCATTTCGATACAATATCTTCGACATGCTCAGTTGTTAAATTATGTACTATTATGTACCAAACTATAAATTCGAAAATCCCCCAAATTAAATTTTCTTACCCCCAAATTTCCCCCTAAAGAATATTAACCCCTAAATCTGCCCCTAAATAGAAAAAAACCCCTAAATCTAGGGGGAAACCCCCTAATCTGACAATACTGATCTAAAGCATATACTTAGTATATTTTATTGATTTCGATAAGTAAATTAAGCTTTGAACGGTATGAATACCCGATCCCAAGGCAATAATAACGCTAGGGGTCATCGTACAAGCTCATCTGCTTCTGGGAATAACATTTCAGTAGAAATACAACCAAATCTAACCAATTCTGCAGCTCAAGTAGTGCATTCTCCAGTGGTGAAAAATACACAAAAAGCATCCCAACAAGTTCGCAACGTTCAATATTCCCTACCTTTGCCAACAGATTCAGACGTTCAAAACGAGTCTATAATGAGTAGCCCTCAATCTTTTCCTTCTGTAGAAGGACTAAATCATCGCAGGTCTTTAAGTGCTACTGATGATCAACTTCCACCAAGTCTCAATTTGCCCAATTTAAATGCCTCCACAAGTACTACTTCTACACCTCTTGATAAGTTGATAACAATAATGAAACAGAATATGCAAATTACAAGAGAAGAATTCAGAATAGAATTTTCTTCACTTAAAGACAATATATATCAAATAGGAAACACAAGTAGCTCCTAATTACAATCTCAACGAACCTAATATTAAATTAGAGAAGTGGAAGATTGTATACGATGGGACAGGCTTCATATCAGATTTTTTTTGTTCAAAGTTGAGACCCTTACTAGTCGAACTGGATGTGCTGAAGAACACCTTTTGTCTAACTTCCATGTGCTCTTGGAAGCCAAAGCAGAGCAGTGGTACTGGCTGTTCTTAAAGCGTCAGCGTATTGTGTGTGACATATCAAATTCTTAGTTACGCTCTTACTAAGGAATTCGGCCATTTAGAATCGGAACACGATATCATGGTAAAAATTTCATTACGTAATCAACATCTTACGATGATTTTTACGCAGAACTTGTCGCAATCAACTCAAGATTGCAAAGTCCGTTGTCAGATTTCAGAGATATTGCTCGAAAGTCAGAGAAGGCCCTTCGGGAAAATAAATCCTTCCCCCAAATGTTGGCACTAACCGCAATATTAGCGAAGTAGATTCTACTGATGTTGATTTAGAAGATACAAATATGCCAGATGCTTATCTTGAAGCAGTTCAGGTTTCTAAAAGTAATACTAAGTATGACTATTCTAATAAATTGTTGGAATTGTCTATTATTATGGCATTCCTATATCTATTATGACAAAATTATTTCAAAACCTTTTTGTTTTAAATGTGGGCAAAGGGGCGTATTAACACCCTCGTGTCTAAACAGGCACGTTTTTCTGGGAAACAAAAACGGGCGAAATGGCGACCGAGGACTTTCGTCCATCCCGCAAAACCCCGAGTTCACTTGAAATCAACTAGTAAAAGTTTAGATTCACACAATGAACTTCTACAACAACAAAAACCTGATTTTTTTTCCAAAAACGTTTCAACAGAATCAGATATTAATTCAAATAATGAAAATCTTCGTGTCGATAGAATTGGCAAGAAATTGTATACTTTTCACTATATTCCTACCAATAAAATACTTAAATGCATCCAGCGATACAAGAATACTATCCAAAAATTATAGAATCAACTATCTTAAATCATTTAGATGATCGTCCGTTTGTCAAG
The DNA here is from genome assembly GCA_951800035.1 of Linnaemya tessellans. Classification (NCBI taxonomy): domain Eukaryota; kingdom Metazoa; phylum Arthropoda; class Insecta; order Diptera; family Tachinidae; genus Linnaemya; species Linnaemya tessellans. Next base: position 64,432,023 of record OX637533.1, on the reverse strand, counting down.
GTGAGAGTTTTTAATGAAGATATAGTGGGATTGATAGATTCTGGAGCCAATATTTCTGTCAGTCCAATCAAATTGTCAGCAACAGTTGCTAACGGGGCAAAACAAAATGTTCCTGCTGTTTGTGAACTTTCGGTTCAATTCAAATGTGTCACTAAAAATATTTTATTTTATATTGTTCCAACCCTTAGCCAGGAGGCCTATTTAGGAACAAATTTTCGGCGTGAGTTTGCACTCGCAGCCGAAATTATTCCCGTAAATTAGTCTTTACAAATTGACCCCACACCATGTAACAAGAAAGATCCAAAGTTCCAGGATCTCACACCAGAACAAAAGCTTATATTAGAAAAGGTTATATTAGAATTTCCCTCATATGAAAATATGGGATTAGGTTGTACAGATTTACTGGAGCACGAGATGGATACTGGGGATGCTGTTCCAATTAAATGCAGGCATTA
>OX637533.1:64239068-64426568 GCA_951800035.1 Linnaemya tessellans | reverse complement strand
CCGTTTTTACTTCGAGGAGAGTGCGCGCTCCTTCTTTGGCACCGGTGTTAGAGGCAGTAGTATCAAAACTCATACTTCGGACTTTATTTGTGACGTTCCACTGTTCCATTGTGTCAAAAACAGCATCAGACGTGTTTTTACCCGTTCCTGCAGTAAGTTTGGGAACGCCTACCAGTTTTTCGCAACCATTACCGGAGACAAGAATGGGAAGGCGTTCTACTTTCTTATTACCTGTTATATCAGGCAGTATTTTCCCATCCCAATGTATTACAAGTTGATATATGGGGTCGAATAGTTCTTTTATATTCACATTGAATTCTGTCCTTGCTTTTTTTCTTGCACGTCGAATTGTGCTTCGAGAGATTGGGACGATTACAACCAAGTGCGGCAGACAATGGAATAATCAGTCGCACTGCTTATCTGTCGGTTATTTTGTTACGATCAAGAGCGCTGGTAACATGTTGTGTTTATATACCATTAGACGATGGCACAACGACACTTTTACTTGTAGCGACCTGTGTCTTTTTTGGTAAAGTAACCACAAAATCATCTTGCTTATCCTTCGAATTTGTAGTTGCACTTGAAGTGCTACTGCAGCTTAAATCAAGATCTATTTCTTGACTTGACACCGTTGAGATTGAAGCATTATGTTTAGCGGCATTTTTTCTTAATTCTTCAGCTCTTTGTTTTCGTTTGGCAGAACGTTCTTTGGTATTTTCTAGCTTCTTGTCAATCGATGTCATGATCATCTTACGCTCGCTTCTTTGGTCCATGAGAAACTCTCTGTCTTCTGCAATGTTGATTGAATTCATAGCGTTTGAATGGGCGATATCGAAAAGTGTATCTAGCGCTTCTGTAAACAAATGCTCTCTAATATTCTGGGCTTGCGAATGTCTTGTTTTATTTTTCTTTAAAAGCAGCCAGTTCTTATGAATTTTTATAAGTTTTTCAACGCAGTGATTTAGTTGCCTGGTTGGAAAACCAGATTTGCTCCACACTTCTATGACTTCTTGAATTAGCATATGCGCAGAATCTTCAAATTCCTTTACTCATTTAATATGTGATGATAACGAAGTAGAACTTTCCGAAGAGTTGGAAGTTGGTTTATCCTTACCAATGACTCAAGATCCCGACATCCAAGTAGAAAAATATCGTATTTTTTTCGAGTCGATGAACTCATTTTATTGCTCTTATTCACTGAGTCTGACCTGTAATAAAACAAGAATATAAAAACAATTTTGAAAATATGCTTTTAGGTTAACCGCGAGAAAAAATCAAATCGTGTAAAAAATAATGCATTGTAATTTTTACCTAGTCGGGAAGGTAGTGAAAATTCGATCAAAAGAATCCGATACAAACACAAAAACAAACAGACAAGGAGAGTTAAATAAAAGCATCTAAAAATTAAAATCAAGCATTTTTCTAAAAATTTTTTAAAATAGCACTCGATTGAGTACCCTCTTCCAGTAAAGCTAGCAAACTGAAATTATACAATGTTATTGCTATGGATACATATTACAAATTTACGGAGTGGCCAATCTGAAAAACAACAAAAAATTATGTAGTAAGAATTTTAACGAACATTTATATTGCTATATTAAATTGAATTAAGATTCATAGGCTAATTGTTCGAAATTTTTTAATTTTTAAATCTCAGAAAGACATGATAAATATTCCAAGGCACAAAGGAAAGTCAACATCAGTTTTATTCAACTTACACAGCAGAGCAGAACAGCTGTTTTCGAAAGACGCAACCCTTTCATCATCAGTGCTCATGTGTATTGTGTTTGTCACCACTTATTAGGTGGCTTAGTTGAATTTGATAACAGTTCCTATTTACACAAATTTTATTGTGAAAAAGAATACGAGAACTGTATCAACCTGATGTTAACATGTTATTGTTATAATACCCGTGTTACCGTTTGATTATTTTTCTTCATGTCCCATTTTTCTGAATTTTTTGTTCCATCATACCTAAGTCAAACTTTTTTGGTTTGAATTGTATACTTAAGTACATGTGAACGTTTTTCCAATATTTTATTATTGGTAGCTCAAGCCATAGCTTAAATTTGTATGTAGTAAGAATTTTAACGAACATTTATATTGCTATATTAAATTGAATTAAGATTCATAGGCTAATTGTTCGAAATTTGATGTGAATTTTCCTTTCTGCCTTAGAATATATATCATGTCTTTCTGAGATTTAAAACAAATTTCGAACAACTAACCTATGAATCTTAATTCAATTTAATATAAAAAAAATTATTTTGGACCACTCTAATATATACATATATATATATATATATATATATATATATATATATATATATATATATATTTATATATATATATATATATATATATATATATATATATATATATATATATATATATATTGGGTGTTTTTTATTGAGGTATAGAACTTTAAGTTGGCATCACTTTTTTAACTGGCGGCCATTTTGTCAGCTGTCAAGTGATTAATATTTAGTTTGGTTTGCCATTTCATCATGAACAGGTTGACAAAAGAACAGCGCTTGCAAATCGTGCAAATTTATTTCGAAAGTAATGGTTCAGTTCGCGAAGTTTACCGCAAGCTCCGTCCATTTTATGGTCGACATAATCGTCCATCAGAGCAATTAATTCGGTTAACCATGGATCGTTTTCGCACTACGTTTACTCTATGTGATAATACGCATCCGTAGAGACGTCGAACAGTGCGCACCGAAGAAACAATTGCCGCTGTAGAGCAAAGTGTTGAAGAGTCAGTTACCGTTAATGGAGACTGGTATAGAGCCATGATAACCGACTATTTTGTTCCCGAATTGGATGGCATGAATGTGGATGAGTTGTGGTTCCAACAAGACGGCGCTACATGCCACACAGCGCACGTCACAATCGATTTAATGAAGGAAACATTCGATGAGCGCATAATTTCGCGGAATGGACCTGTCAATTGGCCACCAAGATCGTGTGATTTGACACCATTGGATTATTTTCTTTGGGGATATGTGAAGTCGCTCGTCTACGCCAACAAACCAGAAACGTTATGGGACTTGGAAGCCAACATTCGTGGCGCTATTGCCAACATACGGCCCCATATGCTCGAAAAAGTGGTTGAAAATTGGACCTGTAGAATTGGCTTTATTCGAGACAGCCGCGGCGGCCACATGCCCGAAATCATATTTAAACATTAATGGGATAAAATTATCCTTCCAATAAAGCCAAATTGATGGACATTAAAACAATTTTCTTGTGTTTTATTTCAATTCGAAGTTCTATACCTTTAAAAAAAACACCCTGTATATATATATATATATATATATATATATATATATATATATATATATATATTGCTAATACATAATTTTATTGTTTTTTTTTATTTATTTTAAGTTTATTGAACCTCTGCATATATTTTGCCTACTTAATACATAATTTTATTGTTTTTCATTTATTTTAAGTTTACTGAACCTCTGCATATATTTTAACTACTTAATACATAATTTTATTGTTTGTTATATATTTTAATTTTATTGAACCTCTGCATATATTTTGCCTACTTAATACATAATTTTATGGTTTTCATTTATTTTAAGTTTATTGAACGTCTGCATATATTTTGCATATTTTTAATTAATTGAATTGCACACCTTTTTTTGCTTTTGTTTATTTATAATTGAAACTTGATACTTAATATTTATTTTTGTTTTATTGATATTAAACTTAAAATTTATTAAATTGTAAACCCAGCAGAAATATTATTAGCAAATTAAGCATAGCCTTTATTGTAAAATTAGTAAATAAGTTGGAAATAATTACTAACGAAATTACTCTTTTATTTTGAAAGCAAAAACCAAGTCTGTTGTTGCAAAAATCACACTCAAGTTCAAGATAGTTAAAGTGCTATATTGAACTTCTTTGAATCAAGCTCAAGTTCAAGAAAGTTTAAGTGCTATTTTGAACATTTTTGATAGCTTTTAACATTTTTGTGACCTCGACGTGATCCCTGCAACAACATGGCTTCGTTTGACGAATTGGTGGCCAGCCAAAAGCAGACTGGTGAATAAATTTAAGTCATCATTCGAAACTACAAGAAGGACGACCCATCATCCCGGAAGACATCCCCAGCTATTTCCAAGAGATATTGACAAGGCTGGATGAAGAATGTGCAGCCTTCGAAACAACCGACAACAATATTCGACTGCTCGACAACATACCATTGGACCACCAATATTTTACAGAGGATTATTACACGGCAGTCATGAACCTTGTTCACCAATTCAAGGAGGAATTTAAGCAATCAATCTTGAAAACAACTCCTTCTAGCACAAAAGAAAAAATTACAACTCAAAATCATTCAACAGGCATTCAAGTCACAACGTTAGAAACTGGTGAGCTTACCAGACTTATACGGAGACAAGCAGCTATGATGTCCACGCTAGAGCGTGTATTAAACCACGAATTCGCACATGAAGATATCGTATCTGCAACTAATCTTTGGCAATCCATTGAAAGCATTCATTATGAGATCACTGAAATGTGCGTTGATAACGGCAACCAAGGCTACGATATGGACAGGTTTATCCAGCTAGAAAATCATCTACTGACGGCGTCCAGAAGCATAACTTTAACTAATCCCAATTCAACAAATGGCAGTAATATCAATCAGTCAGATGCTATGCCAATACCAAAAGTAACAATTCCAAGGTTTGATGGAAATTACCTAAAATGGCAGGAATTCCACGTCCTATTTTCATCACTAATTGTAAATCAGTCAAAACCAAAGGTTCAAAAAATTTGGTATTTGAAAACGCATTTGGTTGGGGAAGCTGGAAATCTAATAAAACACTTTACTGCTTCTGGCGAAAATTTCCACTACGTATGGGCTGGTGGTGGATCGCTATAACAACAAGAGATTGTTGGTCAGCAAACTAGTGCAAGAACTAGTCGATTCACCAAGTAAGGTATCAAGCGACAACTACAAGACACTACATGATAAAACTCAGTAGTGTATTTTAGCCCTCAAAAATCTAAATATAGATACTTCAAGTTGGGATCCATTACTTCTGCATCTCTTATTGAAAAGATTGGACAACTTCACATTCCTTCGCTATGAGCAGTCGCTGTTGCAGCCTCGAGAAGTGCCAACAATTAAAGCATTCCTCGAATTCTTAGAGAACCATTTTCAATCCATGGAAGCTATTGATAAAGAAAAATCAAATTACAAAGCAAACTGTGTAACATGTGCAAAAAGGGAACACATCCAATATTCGCGTGTAAAGAATTTCTTAAAGCTTCACCTTCTGCTCGGTTGCAATTCACCCAAGTTCACAAACTATGTGTGAACTGTCTAAAACTGGCCATAAAGCAACAGCCTGCCTTTCAAGATGGTGCACTCATTGCAATAAAAACACAACACGGTATTGCATTTAAATGGCTTCCCTCCAAATGACAGCAAACCAATAAGAAATGTTTTACAAAACCAGATGTCGGTTAAGCACCAATCAACTGTGCATAACGTTCCTTCACCTATTAACCACCAAGAAGCTACATCGCTTACCACCTGTTATACATGGAAGCCAAGCAAATATATCCTACTTAGCACAGCAATGGTAACGATTAAGGCAAATCAAGATGAAATTCAATGCCGAGCAATCCCCGAATCAGGCTCGCAACTAAATTTGGTTAGTGAGCGACTAGTCAAACGCCTGAAAATATCGCCCAAGTCAACCTCAATTTATATAAATGAAATTGGATCAAGTAACACAAAGGCTGCCAAAATAGATGTTTCGCTGGGCGCCGAGTTTTACCATCAGTTGCTGTCAGTCGGAAAATTCCAACTACCCAAATATCTACCTACAATACAGAATACCGTACTAGGTTGGGTTATTGCTGGACCGGTTGCCGGACTCGATGCACCTCCTTTGGCATGCGGGGTATGTACCGGAGATGAATCCAGCTTAGAAGAAGCCATTGCTCAGCTCTGAAAACTCGAGACGGCAAAACCAGCTGAAAAATGCCTATCAGTGTCAGAAAAACAGTGTGAAACTCATTTTGAAGATACCAACGGAAGATTTGTGGTCAGAATTCCATTTTGAAAAAATCCTGATGAATTAGGCGACTCACATGGAAAATGATTTATGTCTCTAGAGAGACGTATAGCTAGGGCTCCAGAAATCAAAAAACAATACATCCAGTTCATGAAAGAACACGAAGCCTTGGGTCACATGACAGAAATAGATATAAACTCCACCGACAAGCCGAAGTATTTCATTCCGCACCATTGCGTAGTTAGACCAGAATGTCAAACAACTAAGTTACGAGTGGTATTTGATGCTTCTACTAAAACTTCTGATGGCATGTCACTAAATGATCTAATGTTTACTGGACCCACAATTCAAAGTGACCTTTTTCACTCCTTTTGCGCTTTCGGCTACCAAGATTTGTTTTCACGACAGATATCCAAAATATGTATCGACAAATTCTAATGCACCCAGAAGATAGAAAATATCAGTTTATCATCTGGAGAGAAAGCACCAATATACCACTGAAATACTACCGACTTAACACAGTTACTTATGAAACACGATCATCCCGTATCTGGCTAAAAAATGCTTAGAAAGGATAGCGAAGGAAAACATGGCACGGTATCCCTATGGAGCTCAATTTCTATTAGAAAATTTCTACGTGGATGATGGCATTGGTGGAAATGACAACTTAAACATAGCACTAGTACAGCAAAGAGAGTTACAACATATACTACAAAAATACTGCTTCTACCTTCAAAAATGGAGCGCAAATCATAATAAGCAACTCATCCCAAACGCTACGGAACAACTACAAGAAGTCAACATTGACTTTAACAATGAAAACAATCAGTACGTAAAAACTTTGGGGCTAACAGTTATATGTAGTACCTACATATATACCTTTATCCGCATTTATACATACTTATAAAATAGTCTTAAAGTGATTGACATACATACATATGTTTGTACTATTGTTGTGCTCGCTTTAAATCATTTATAAAAATATAAAATACTAAAACTAATAACTTTACACACTGTTGCTAAGACAATGATTGGGAATGCAGAATTATAGATTCTATAGCATACATTCTAAAGCATACGTATGTACATAACATGTACAATGTACATGTTATGTACATGGTATGTAGTATGTACATTGTACATACTACATACATACACTTGTTTACTGCCTTAAAGATGATCGTACATGCACAAACTTGTTTGCTTAAGTTGGTTGTTGCTAAGGTAATATATTTATTACAATTGGGCATTCAGAATAATAATAATATCAAATAGTATATAAATGTTTGTATTTGCATACAAATTCACATTCCTTCTCACATTCTTTACATTCTCACGCACATTGCGTAAAAATGCTAAAGAATGAGTTGACTAATAGAGATCGTCCACGATCAATTCAGTTTTTGTTCGACTAGCAACCAATTTCGATTCTGGCACAAAGTCAGTTTTGAACGATCATTTAAGTGGAGCACAACATATTATTAAAAATACAAATTATCCTTCAAAGGAAAACACTCATAAATTATATTCCTGAAAGGACTTGATTTTAAGGATAAGAACAATAAGTTAGATCTAGTTCTATAATAAGTCCTTGCAACAAGAACAATTAGAATTATTAATAAAGACTCCTACATGAAATAAATATTATTGAATTAAAATAAAATAATAAAGTTTGATGTTTTAAAAAAAAGGAAAAGACTTATTTGGCGCAGTCGGTAGGATGCCCAAGTATCCTTGTGTTTAAAAAATATATAAGTGAAAATTATATAACCATTTAAAGGATACTCGGCATTTTAATGTCGCTAGTGGGTATTCCAAAATTTTGTACCCAAAAAATAAAAAATTATATTATGAAAAATAAACTAATACAATAACTTGTGCTTGAATAATAAAAAAGGACTCGTCTAAAATTTTAATAAATTACATTTATGAAAAACGAAACTGAAATCCTTAAAATCTAAAAATTTAATTCAAGGACTTCTTGCATACATACAAAAGAAAAAAAAGAACAATAAAAAATACATATAATCCCGATTTAAATACATATAATAAAAAAACTAAGGAGCACTTTAAAAGGAAAAAGAAAAAGGAGCCACGTTATATTCTTTTGTGGTGCTGAAAATACATTATAATAGAAATCAAGAAAGACTAGAAGCCGTGTACGTGGAAGAAGGAAGAATAAGCTGGAAGTGTTACCTGACAATTAAGCAGCATAATAAGTATTTTTGTACTTTATAATTTATGTTTCGTAATTATTGTTAATACTTGTTATTTGCTTTCATAATTATTAATAAAATTTTTTTTACTGTTACTAATTAGTAATAATCTTTCCTCATTAGTTTGAAGCACAGAATTTCGTCTAGGTGTGATATTTTTGTTGTATATAATTTTTTCCTATTATTTTTTTTAAAGGTATATATGTAGTGAGTGTTTGTGCTTCGTCCCGTCCGCACTTTTTGTAGTCCGCACGTCTACTGTTTTGTTATTTATATTTACCAAAATTTTTTTGTGTTTAGTTGAAACAAAAAAAAAACAACAATATAACATAAAACTAAAATCACATTAATAAAATAAAATAATTTTACAAAGAAAAACAACATACATACCAATAATACCAAATCAAAAAATAGAATTAAAATTTAAAACAAGAAAACAAAAAAATCGATACAATTTAATAACAAATAAAACAACAAAAACACAATAGCAATAAATTGAAGGAAAATAAACGGCAGTTTTTTTTTGTGTTAATCAGTGACGGTCATCTGTAACAGTGATGGCACCGTGGAACAAAGTGACCAGCTCAGGGCTTTTATGTCCACTTCTGCGATTGTGCCTCTCCCCCTCCCCTATCTAACAATAATAATTTTGTATTGTTGATTCCGGCTTGGAGGTTGCTGTTTGGCTACCTGGTGGTGAAGGTATAGCACTGACCACCTGGTAGCCACTGAAAAGCAGTAATCACCATCGTTGGAATCAATATTAACAAGATAGACGACTATTTGGATTTCCCTAGACTTATTTCATGGCAGGTAGATTCAGAATTGACTTCTGCAACATACGAGGCTTGAGAGCGAACTTCTTCTCAGTTTATGCTCACGTTTGTCTCTATCGGCCGGATGTTTTAGCCTTAAGTGAAACCCAGGTATCTGAGGATGCTGACCCACAGGATTTTTATGCGCCTGGGTATCAACTTCTGTCCCTTTTTAACTTCCATCGAGGTCTGGCATTATATATACGCAATGATGTTGTGTACCGAAACCAGCAATCACTAGGCTTGTATGATCCAGAATTTAGCTGCCTTTGGGCTAAATTCAAGATCAGGGCACATAGTTTGCATTTCGGATTCCTTTATAGAAGTCCAAACGCGGGAAGGGAACAAACTTTATCGGGCTTCGATTCCCTTTCCGATTCTATAGCAAAAATCCTCGAAAGTTGTCCGGACAGTGAAATTGTTATTGCTGGTGATTTCAATGTCCACAACTCATCGTGGCTTCGCCATTCGAGCTACACAACTTCAGAGGGCCAATATGTTGAGTTATTCGCTGCGCATAATCACCTAGCGCAACTAGTGAATGAACCAACACATATACCGTGTGTTGAAGGGCACCAACTAAATACGCTTGATTTGTTCCTAACTTCACACCCTCAAAAGTATGAAGTGAACGTCAGTGCACCTCTCGGTAATTCGGATCATTGTATCATCTCCTCTTCTTTTTCGTTCTCGGCACTTCGAAACGTTTCACCCACAGCCACGAAATGTTTAAAATACGTATACGAAAAAGCTCGTTGGGCAGAGCTTAACGAATTCTATCGTACTTTCAATTGGAAACTTTGTTTCTTAGATAAAAATATCGATTTAATGGCGGAAATGGTTGGAAATATAATTTTGCTGGAAATGAAATACTTCATCCCATCCAAAAAAATTTCGGTTAAGCCGAGACAAAAATCTTGGTTTAACCAATCTTGCAAAGAGGCAATCAGATCCAGAGAGGAAGCATTCAGTACTTGGCGGAATAACAAAAACGCAAATACTGATGCGCTGCTCAAACAAGCGAGGTCTTCGTGTGCCAGAGTGCTAAGGCGTGAAAAAGCTTTATACGAGCAGCGCCTTCGTGCTAAAATTCTTACCGTCACGAGAGGTAGTAAAAGCTTTTGGTCCTTCGTTAAAAGAGTAAAGGATAAAGCTAGTTCATCAATTCCAACTCTTTTAAGGGATGATCAAATATTCACTGAAATTGTTGATAAAGCTAACCTTTTGGCTGAGATGTTTGCAGGTAATTCTTGCTTGCCAGGTAGCAATCAGCAATTGCCCGTTGTGGAAAGAGTATCAGTTACTATGCCAAGAATATTCTTTCGACCACGTGCAGTTAAAAAGGTTTTAGCGAATCTCAACATAAACAAGTCTCCTGGGCCGGATGGCATTCCAACTGGTCTTGAAGCAGCGTTTTTCGACGCTAGCGCGTCCATTGGCTAAACTATTTAGTGCATCGTACCATGCCGGTAAATTTCCGATGTGTTGTAAGTTAGCCAATGTAACGCCGATCCCTAAGAAGGGAGAGGCGCAATACCCCGAAAATTACCGCCCAATTGCAGTCTGTTCTGCAATTTTCAAGGTCATGGAAACTATGACCAACTTTCACCTGGTAAGGTATCTGGAGACCAACACCTTACTTAACGACCGGCAGTATGGTTTCCGCAGAGCTCGTTGTACAGGAGACCTGCTCGCTCTGTGAACAGAGAAATGTGTGGCATGATGCACTTCTGTCAAAACTGACTGCTTTTATTGTCGGTGATGATTTCTCTCGCTTCATAGCGAGCTTCCTCAGAGACCGCACTATACGAGTTGTTAAAGACGGGGTCTCATCAAACGAGTTCAAGGTAAATTCAGGGGTGCCGCAAGGCTCTGTTCTATCTCCTACTCTCTTCCTCATCTTTATAAATGACCTTCTATGTCAGACTTCAAACCCTATCTACTCTTTCGCGGATGATAGCAGCATTATCCATTCTTTCTCTTTCACCAGCCGGCCAAGCCTGGAGGAGATTGACGCCAGGAGACAAAGGATGAACGAGTCACTCACAAGTGATCTCATGTCAATTTCCGAATGGGGCCTCGCGAACAGGGTTAACTTTAACCCTCATAAGACGCAGTGCTGCGTGCTTACGCATAGGTGGCTGGTCGAAGGTTCTGCGCCATCCGTGTTTATGGATGGTATAGGTATTGGGGAATCAGAAGCTCTTGATGTTCTTGGTATGAAAATACGGTGTGACGTTCGATGGACAGATCACATTTTTCATATTTCAAAAGAAGCATTCAAGTGTCTCGGCTTTTTAAGACGGTGTAAGACATACTTCCCCCCAACTGATCTCCTCAATATATATACCACCTACATCCGACCAAAGATGGAATACAACTCTCATGTATGGGCCGGTGCTTCAAAGTCTGTCTTGAAGTTGCTCGACCGCGTACAAGAGACAGCGAAGAAGCTCATCGGTGACAGTAGGGTAGCCAACTCTATTGACTCACTGGAGCATCAACGCAACGTGGGGTGTGTTTCACTGTTCTACCGATACTACAACGGAATGTGTTCTGGTGAAATAAGGGAGCTTGTGCCGGATAACCGTTTATTTCTGCGAGCTACCCGCTCTTCACATAGGGCACATCCTTTTGTGGTTGAGTTGTCAGTGAATCGCACCGCACATTACAGAGAGAATTCGTTCTTTGGCCGAACGGTTCGTATGTGGAACAAACTTCCAGCAGAGGTCTTTCCTGTCAGTTTTAACTTGGGGAGGTTCAAATCGAACCTCCACAAACACTACTCCCTCTATCCTCCTTCCCATAACCAACTTTCCTAGTTCTGGCACAATGCATCGCATATGTAGGGGTCATCCCCTGAGTGCTGGTCCAAGAAAAAAAAAACATGGCCCTCGAAAATATTAACGCTCCCGCTATCACCTTAAATTCACTTGAATTTTTAGGAAAGTTGCCAGAATTTTCTGGTGATAGGAGGGACTTAAAAACGTTTATTTCCCTCGTCGATAGAGTGAAGCCGCGCTTTGGTCAATATGATGAAATCTCTCAAGGTTTGTTTATTGATCTCATAAAAAGTAAATTTGAAGGTAAAGCAAAAGAGGCTATCGAAATAAATTTTCAGGCAAAAACGTGGGCTGAGGTCAAAGAGGTTTTAACGAACTATTTTGGTAAGCATGAAAGTGTAGTGGAGCTTTATGACGAACTTCGAGCAGTAACTTTCAAAACGAATTCAATCGACTTTTATGAATTAAAGGACAGACTTCGGAGCTTGAATAATAAAACAGTTACGGTCTTAGGTGTGAACATAGTGAGCGAAAGAGCTGCTACTAATAATATGAAAACTGCACTCAATGTTTTTAGGTCGAAAATACCCGAGCCTATGAAGACCATAATAGCGTGTAGAGATCCAAAGACTCTGGAAGAAGCACTGAACATCCTTTTCACGTCGGGGACTGCTGAATATGTAGGCAAATATAAGAGTAATAATTTCACTAGAAATCTAAACCGATCTCGTACGGACAGCAATAACGTAATAACACGTCTACATTTTCCCAGCGAAATAATCGATTTGGTATGAATAATAATCAGAACAATTATAATCTTGATAACATAACAGCCTTTTCTTTCCAAAATCAAAACTCGTTTCCCACACCTCCAAATTCGGAACCAATGGATATAAATATGATTGATGAATCTGATGGTTTAGGAAATTTTCAAGATTATTCATTAGATCAAAGGTGTCCCAGATCTAGGTTTACAAATAATTCTTCCCCCAATGCATATCCCTGTTGTATTCCACAAAGCTCGAGAACTGGTAGTAACGCTATAGTTCAGGATTCGTTCGTAAATTTTCCAAGAAATCCATATAACTCAAATGACATAAACATTTCTAAACAATCACAAGTAGTCAACTATCCAAGTATTGAAAATAACATTACATCGGGAAATTTTCCCTTTCTGGCCTCTACGGACAATTACCGTATATAGTTTTAAAAGGTAATCTGAAATTTTTAATAGATACTGGAGCTACGCACTCCATCGTAAATCCAGGAATATGAAACCCAAAGTGGAAGATCGATTCGACCACTTTAACTCTAAAAACTCTTCAGAGCGAAATTTCGACGAACACAGTCTACCAAATACCATTATTTTCAGAGCTAGGCAATAATAACGATAACATATTTCTAATTGAATGCAAATTTCACGAAAATTTTGATGGAATCATTGGCAATGACGTACTTAGGAAGTATAGAGCGTAGGTAGATTATGACAGTAACGAGCTCAAAATTAATAATAAAATTTTACCCCTCTTTTTCCCAAATTCTTAAATAGGGATGATTATTACAAGTGTCGAATGCGGGTTAATTCACATCATGGATCAACGCAATGGTTCTGGCGAATTAATTGTTGCGGAAGGGATTTATGATGTAAATAATTTTAAAGTCGACGTGGAAACATTAACTCGATGCCCAGATATTTTATATCTTACCGAGGAAAATTCATGGCCTGTTACACCTGACAATTATCATTTAATTGACAATGTGCACGAAGACAATAATAACATATTGGGTAAAGTAAGGCTAGACCATTTGAATGAGGAGGAAAAAATTAATTTGAAGGCTATTTTGAATGATTATGCGGATTTATTTTATGAAACAGATTCCAAGTTAACATTTACGAATGCAATAAAACACAGAATTGTAACAAGGGATGACATACCCGTATTCTCAAAAACGTATAGATATCCGTATGTTCATAGAAATGAAGTTAAGAAACAAATTCAAGAAATGTTGGTCAACGGAATAATAAAACCATCCAAATCTGCCTATTCTGCTCCTATTTGGATAGTTCCAAAGAAGGATAACACATGCGGAACTAAACAGTGGCGTTTGGTAGTCGACTACAGAAAATTAAACGAAAAAACTGTAGACGATCGTTTTCCAATCCCAAACATCGACGAAATTTTAGATAAGCTTGGAAGGTGTATGTAATTTACTACACTCGACTTGGCTAGAGGATTCCATCAAGTGGAAATTGATGAATGGGACGTGCATAAAACTGCTTTTTCGGTTGAAGGAGGCCATTATGAGTTTCTTAGGATGCCATTTGGTCTTAAGACCGCACCTGCCACTTTCCAAAGGCTAATGAATGGGATCCTGGAAGATTTGATCAATAAGGTTTGTTTAGTGTATCTAGACGATATCATTGTTTATTCCACCTCACTTCAAGAGCATATGAGCTCATTGAGACTCGTCTTTGATAAATTACGAAAAGCAAATTTAAAGATCCAAATGGACAAATGCGAATTTTTGAAGAGGGATACCGAATTTCTGGGTCCTGTTGTCACACAGCAGGGTATCAAGCCTAATCCGAAGAAAATTTAACTATCCATTACCTAAGACGCAAAAACAAATAAAACAATTTCTCGGTCTTAGTGGATACTATCGCAAGTTTATAAAAGATTACTCTAGGATCGCGAAACCAATGACAAATTTCTTGAAGAAGAACACTAAAGTAGACATAAATGATCCTCAGTACCTCGAAAGTTTTAATACCTTAAAAAAGCTTCTTACCAGCGATCCGATTCTAATATACCCCGATTTTAACAAAAAAAATCGTTATTCAGACAGACCACCAACCGTTACAATGGCTCGTCTCCATAAAGGAACCAAATTCGAAATTAATAAGATGGCGGCTAAAGCTTGAAGAATACGATTATGAAAATGTGTATAAGCGAGGTACTGACAATGGGAATGCGGATGCATTATCTAGAATAGATGCCCAGTTAAATTTGATTCAAGGGAATCAGTCAAGCGTAATATCCTCCAGCAAATCTCCACTCAATGTTTATAAAAATCAAATCATTATAGAAAAATCAAATTCTTCCACTTTGAAAGTAGTTAATAAAAATATTTTTAATAATAATAGGAAAATAATAAGTGCAAACAGTGAGGCTGACATGATAAAAATTATAACGGACTGTTTTCTTCCCTCCAAGGTAAATGCTATTTTTATTGCAGATAGTGTGATCTATGTACTTTTCCGGGATACAATTTTAAAATACTTCTCAACGAGTTCAACATTAAAAATAATGAAGTGCAGTAATTGCATTGAGGATATTTTAAATGAAAATGTTCTTTGCGAAATTATTGAGATGAACAACCACCGGGGTATAAATGAAAACTACGAGCAACTTAGGGCAATAATATATCACCCGAAACTTAAGCTACGGATCCAACAATACATTAATAGTTGCGAAATTTGTAATTTAGAAAAATATGAACGCAAGCCCGTCAAACAGAATTTTAGAATTACCGAAACCCCTGAAAGCCCTAGACAAATCGTACATGTAGATGTCTTTTATTGCTTAGAGAAAACCTTCTTTCTGACGATAATTGATAAATTTTCCAAATTCGCTCAGGCAATAAAAATCCAGAACAGGTCTTGGGTGGAGTTTAAGAGAGCGTTCATTCAGTATCTGAGTGTTGTTGGTAGCATTGAGAAGATAATAACTGACAATGAACTGGGTTTTAAAGCACTGCCATTGAATGAATTCCTAGGACAGCAAAATATAAAAATTCATTTTGTCTCCAAAAATAACCACTCCTCTAACTCCGATGTAGAGCGTCTTCACAACACCATAAATGAGCATATTCGGTTGCTCAGACATGATCCCAATAAAGATACAGATAGTGTTGAGGAAAAAATTTACAAAATAATTACTTTCTACAATAATACAATACATTCAACTACGGGCTGTAAACCTATTGATTTTCAAAATGGTACAATAGGAACAGAGGATTATTCAAAAATAAGGGAAGAATCGTTAAATTTAAGGAAAAGTCGATATCGAAATTAAAAATCTCCCGCGAAGAATGTGAAATTCAAACAGGCCAAGTGTATTTAAGAAGTGATAGAGGTGGCAAGAATCATGCAAAATTTCGGAAAGTTAACGTTGATAGATTTGATGATGACCATGTTGTAAGTAACACAGGACACAAATATTACAAGTCCCACATAAAGAGGAAAAAATTATATACTAACTAAACTAACTTTATAATTCTTTATATAATTAAAACTCATATTTGTACTATATGTAAAATGAAAATATATCTATGCATAGGAAATAAATATAACCATGATATTAAAAAAAAAAATTATATTTGTATTCAAATTAAATTAAAACATATTTTTTGGGAAAAAATTTCTAATTAAAAGTTTTAAGCTTAAAATTATAACTAAAATTTATTTTTCTACTTGAAAGTACCCAATAAACATCAACCCAAAGTTATATATTTTTTGCGAAAATAGACAATCCAAAAGCTATGTAAAAAACCTAAGAATTTGAAAATTCAGAAACTAAATGTAACGTTATTAATAAAAATTATGTAAATCCAAGTCTATGTTAAAAGGGAAATTGAGGTTTATACATTAAATTTGTGTTCATATTGGTTTTCGATTAGTACAAAATAGTTGGTTGAATATTGGTTTGGTATTAACATATTTTTTTTTTGGGGACTTTGGAAAAATTTCTTAAAAAAAAAAAGAAAAAAAATTTGTAGGAAATTTTTGTTTAAAAATTTCACAAAATAGTGACCAAAAATCCTATGAGTATTAAAATAAGATAAATTTTTGAAGCGCATTATAGAAAATATAATTTAACACAAATAAAAAGTTTTTAAAATTATTAAATTTAATCTAGTCAAAAATTGTTTCATAAAGAGTAAAACTTCAAGCAAAAAAAATTTTTTCGACTTACGACGTTGTTGTAGCAAATGAGCGAAATATTTAATTACGGGGAAAATTTTATTGGGTACTCTTTCGAAAGTTATTTGTAATGTTTTGGAATTTTTTTTCTATTTAGTTTGTAAAATAAGGTATTATTTAGCCATATACATACATATAATATTAAGTCATATTTTTTTTCTCTCATATATGAAAAACGAAATTTTTTCGGAGCTTCAATTTAATGATGGGGGAGTTATATGTAGTACCTACATATATACCTTTATCCGCATTTATACATACTTATAAAATAGTCTTAAAGTGATTGACATACATATGTTTGTACTATTATAAATATATAGATATGTATGAAGTCATTTTGTTGTGCTCGCTTTAAATCATTTATAAAAATATAAAATACTAAAACTAATAACTTTACACACTGTTGCTAAGTCAATGATTGGGAATGCAGAATTATAGATTTTATAGCATACATTCTAAATCGTACGTATGTACATTAACATGTACATACATACACTTGTTTACTGCCTTAAACATGATCTTGCATGCACAAACTTGTTTGCTTAAGTTGGTTGTTGCTAAGGTAATATATTCATTATAATTGGGCATTCAGAATAATAATATCAAATAGTGATAAAGAATGAGTTGACCAATAGAGATCGTCCACAATCAATTCAGTTTTTGTTCAACTAGCAACCAATTTCGATTCTGGCACAAAATCAGTTTTGAACGATCATTAAATGGAGCACAACAAATTATTAAAAATACCTAATTATCCTTCAAAGGAAAACACTCATAAATTATATTCCTGAAAGGACTTGATTTTAAGGATAAGAACAATAAGTTAGATCTAGTGCTATAATAAGTCCTTGCAACAAGAACAATTAAAATTATTAATAAAGACTCTTACATGAAATAAATATTATTGAATTAAAATAAAATAATAAAGTTTGATATTTTTAAAAAAAGGAAAAGACTTATTTGCTAACCTGGATGCCAAATATAGACAAGTTCTCCTTCAGGGTCAACCTAGGAGATGTGCAAACTGTCACAAAACGCTCAATTAGCTCCGATATAGCTAGAATATTTGATCTATTGGGATTGCTCTCACCGATGATTGTTACGGCAAAAATGTTCCTTCAAGAACTATGGCAAATAAATTAAAACTGGGATGACCCTCTGCCATCTGATCTTCATCAAAAATGCTGTACATTCCACGAGGACTTAGTAAATATAAACAATATCCAAATCTCCCGACATGTATTTGAAGGACATGTATCATCAAATATACAACTTCATGCATTCGCAGATGCATCGGAAAAAGCCTATGGCGAAGCACTGTACATCAGATCTGTTATCAAGAACGAGCAAGTAATAGTAAGATTGCTTTGCGCCAAATCACGAGTAGCACCAGTAAAATGTCAGACATTACCTCGTCTCGAGTTATGCACTGCACTGTTAAGTGTTCAACTAACGGCAAGAGTTAAAAATTTAAGATACAACAACTTATTTCTGGACAGACTCAGAAATCGTTTTGGTCTGGATAAACTCTCCATCATCATCCTATCAAACATTTGTGGCCAATCGCGTTGCTGCTATACAAGAATTGTCATTAGCTACCCAGTGGAGGCACGTTAAATCAACTGACAACCCGGTAGTTATTGTATCAAGAGGTCTTTCCCCAAAAATTTAACGACAAATACATTATGGCTCTACGGCCCTTTGTTTCTGCATGCGCAGAAGGATATTTGGCCACCATGGTGCAAGGTAGAACTGATTGCACTGATATGGAACGAAAGAAAACAACTACAGTCGCAATAACCAATGACAGTTCAACAAATATTATTTATGAAATAAGACACAATGGATCATTTAACAAACTACAACGAGTAGTAGGCTTTATGCTGAGGTTTATAAGTAACGCAAGAGGATTAAGAACACAAAGTAACTTCACTTTATCAACACTGGAGCTTGAGCGAGCCACTATCACCATTATTTAGGCAATGCAGCAGTCCGATTTTAAAAACGATTTAAAACATTTGGCAATACACAACACAGTACACAAAAATAGTCTGCTTAAAAATCTAACGCCTTTTTTGGATAGCAATGGCATTATCAGAGTAGTTATCAAAGGTGCTAATGCAAACGATTCATGAACAAAATAGACACTGTGGTCCTCAAGCGCTGCTGTCATACACAAGACAAAAATACTGGCCAATCAAGGGAAAGTCAACAGTCCGATCAATTGTGCAACACTGTATAAAATGCACTAGGGCCAAACCAAAACTCCTCACTCAAATTATGGGAAATCTGCCATCAACCAGAACCAGTCCAGCTCGACCCTTCATTAACTCTGGAGTGGATTTTTGTGGCCCATTTTGGATTCATTATAAGATCAGAGGAAAGAGGCCTACATAGCAGTAATTTGTCGTGCATCTAGAAGTAGTTAGCAGTTTAACTACAGATGCATTTATAGGGGCATTAAAAAGATTCATAAGCAGACGAGGTCACTGCAAAAATTTGTACTGTGACAATGCTACTAACTTTGTTGGCGTAAATAATCAAAGAATGCACAAAACGAGGCATGATGTTTCACTTTATACCACCAAGAGCACCTCATTTGGGTGGCTTATGGGAAGCAGCTGTAAAATCAGCCAAACATCTCTTGATGAGAAGTGTGTCAACAGCATCACTGACATATGAGGAATTCGACACAGTGGCCATAGAGATTGAAGGAATTCTTAACTCTCGACCCATAAGTCCGATGTCAGATAATCCAAACGATTTGGCGGCATTAACCCCTGGCCATTTTCTTATAGAAGCACCGCTAAACTCCCAAATTGAAGCAGAAAGCACAGAAAACGGAAAGAATCTGTTAACAAGATGGAAATTAGTTACCCACTTAAAGTCAGAGGTTTGGAAGCGTTGGTCACGAGAGTATCTCTCCGAACTGCAGTATCTCTCCGAAATGGAACACACAACAGGACAACATCAAAACAAGAGACATGATAGTAGTAAAGGAAGACAACACAGCTCCATTACAGTGGCCACTAGGAATCATAAAAACACATAATGGCTTCATTCGAGTAGCAGATGTCAAGACATTAAAGGGTGTTTGCAGGAGACCAATTTCCAGGCTAGCACCATTACAAATTAACAATTCTAAAGAGGACGAACCCACTCAACAAGATGACTCGATTGGCACAACCACTAAGCAGAACGAGACTCCTGAGAGTAAGAGAAAAAGAAGACGGATGTCAATAAGCCAAAACATTTTCACTATTATGATAGCGATCACTTTAATGCCGCTAGTATTAACGGCACAGATTCACAACAAAAAGTTCGGGAAACAGCTGGGCATACATTTTGAAGCCATTGGATCAGCAACATTTTCATCTTCAGACTGGCAGATCTTAATTTATTACGACTCACAGGAATTTTGGTCCGAATCAGAAATGTTTGCAAGCGGTACCAGAGCTTTAAGCAATTTATGTGAAGACATGCAAGATAAATCGACGTGTCAAAACCTTGTCAAATACTTTAAACATACCAAAAATGAATTAGACATGAGCAGCACTCTACTTTCCGGCAGAAGACACAAAAGGGGGAGCAATCAATTTAATGGGAAACAACGCAAACTCACTATTTGGCGTACTGGACTCAAAATATGCAGAAGAGATGGCAACCACGATTTCACAAGTTAAGCAAAATGAGGCACATCTGCTCAATCTGTTAAGAAATCAAACGTCAATTGTAAGCTCTACTATGAACATCCTGAAAGCAGACCAAGGGCTAATAAAAAAGAAATTTGACCAAATCGACCAACAAATATTTCAAGTACACAACAAGATACACAACGTCAGTAAGGAACTATACGAAGAAAGAATCTACCGCATTTTATCATCACTATCCATTCAACTAACGATCACAGCGGCAAACTTGCAACACATACAGTCTTCAATACTGAATATTCTTACAAATACTCATCACGGTATTATAAGCCCGCTTATCCTTACTCCGTACCAATTACAACACGAAATAGACAAAATAAGAATGCATTTACCACAGTCACTTGAATTGCCTGTGGAACAGAATGATACATTGCGATTGTACAAATTGATGAAAGTTCAACTTGCACTCACGAATAACACCGTCATATTTCGCGTTAATTTGCTATTAGTTGAGCGTGACCAGTTTCAACCTTATAGCAGTGCCAAATTGGATCAACGATACCTTATTATCAATAAAACCATGCTCTTCCATTTTGGCCGTCAATGTCGTCCGTCGTCAGTATTTTACTACTGACAACACTGAACTTAGCTTATGCGACGTCGTCAAAGAAAATAGATTTGTGTTCCAAGGTACAGATCCTGTATGAATCAAGTTCACCAATATGCGCCTGGAAATAAATATATTTCACAACGAAACTAAAGCTGACTGCCCAGTTCAACAAATAAAGGCCACCAATGCTTGAATCCCTCTCCATCACCAGAAAAAAATGGATTTACGCACTACCCGCGGCAACTCATACAACGGCTGTGTGTAAGAAAGATATCAATCTTATTTACACTAAAGGGTTCGGGTTTGCTTTATTTGGAACCGGAACGTTCTCTCAAAAATAAGTTCATATCAATGCAAGGCCAACAGACAACATCCAGCTCACTTAAGGCATCTTACACCAAGCTTTGGAAAATAACAGAACAAATTCATTCAACACGTCTAAAGCCATTACTCAATAAAATACATACAAGCGAGTACAGTTCACAAATACAAAAGCTAACAGATTTACAAACCTCACTAATTACGAAGGAGATACTTCAGCTACCAAATAAAATTTAGACTCATAATTATCATCACATGACTGTCGGTTAGTCAGCTTTAATCATCACTTTCTGCATCTTATTTTATCTTATTGCAAGACAAAAATGTAAACACCAACCGACTCCAGCACCTCACAAGCAACAAACAACGTCGGTGCATATTTGATCAATATCAACAGCAGAACTTAACGAAGTTTCAAACAGAATTTAACCCAATCTCTCATCAATTCAGCAGATTCCACCCACAGATTATATTTTGAGCTACACTCAACGGGGGAGGGGGGGGGGGAGCATGTTAATACATAATTTTATTGTTTTTTTTATTTATTTTAAGTTTATTGAACGTCTTCATATATTTTGCGTACTTTTGGTAAATTGAATTGCACACCTTTTTTTTTTGCTTTGGTTTATTTATAATTGAAACTTGATATTTAATATTTTTGTTCTTTGGTTGTTTATTGTAACTTTAATTAATTCGCTTATTCACTTATTTTTGTTTTATTGATATTGAACTTAAAATTTATTAAATTGTAAACCCAGCAGAAATATTATTAGCAAATTAAGCATAACCTTTAATGTAAAATTAGTTTATAAGTTGGAAATAATTACTAATAAAATTACTCTTTTGTCCCATTTTTCTGAATTTTTTGTTCCATCATACCTAAGTCAAACTTATTTGGTTTGAATTTTATACTTAAGTACATGTGAACGTTTTTCCAATATTTTTATTATTGGTAGCTCAAGCCATGGCATAAATTTTTATGTAGTAAGAATTTTAACGAACATTTTTTATTTCTATATTAAATTGAATTAAGATTCTATAGGCTAATAGTTCGAAATTTTAATTTAAATCTCAGAAAGACATGATAAATATTCCAAGGCACAAAGGCAAGTCAAAATGAAAGGGTTGCGTCTTTCGAAAACAGCTGTTCTGCTCTGCTGTGTAAGTTAAATAACAAAAAACTGATATTGACTTGCCTTTGTGCCTTGGAATATTTATCATGTCTTTCTGAGATTTAAATTAAAATTTCGAACTATTAGCCTATAGAATCTTAATTGAATTTGTTCAAATTCTATTTATTATTTTTTTATATTAAGAATATTTTCAATAATCATCAAACCAGCAGAACGGATCAGTACCGATTTCGAGGCCGCTACGCCATCTCACTTTTGCAAGTGGTGCTAGTTAGTAGGAATACCAACTATTTAAACAATGTTATTAACGAAAATTGAATATGAGAAGTTCCCACATTCATATTTTTAAGTTATTACCTTTTTGGTTAGTACGAAATTCCCCAACCCTGACGATTAATATTCCCAATATTCCATGTATTTCTTTCGCTTTTTCCAGAGCCATCGGCTGCTGATAGCTAAAGCTTCTTTGTTATTTATGTTCAAGTAATTGAATTTAGTTGTCAATTTACAATGAATAAATTTTTATTAGTCGAACTTTCTTATGTAAATTGTTAATTTTTTCATAATAAATAGAATTTGAACAAATTCATTTATTAATAAAATAATAAAAAATCATTTGCAGCCATGCAGATTCGAACTTAAGCCCGTTGAAAAATTTAACAATTTACATAAGAAAGTTCGACTAATAAAAATTCATACATAGTTTTAATTTTTCGTAAAATTTCTGTGTTCTCTTATTGTTATTTGTTTCTGTATTCAGTTAAGTTTTCTTATGGAATTGATTTTTTAATTCTTCATGTAAAAGTGAGTCATCAGTACCATCAGGACCTAAGTGTGACAATAGGCCAATTTTGTCTTTCTCCCTCGAATTATTCGTAATACATGTTTCACAGTTTCTACAAACTTTTTTAATATTTAGAGTTAAATTTGCCGATGAGTACAAAGGACTAACTTTGTTTTGTACTTATTTTATTCCATATGACAATAGTGTTAATGAATTTGCTTAATAAATTTCGTGCTAATTTTTTCGGATAAGATGATGTTCTCTTTTCTTCTATTTGTAGTATATATTTTCTTTTAGTATGAATTTATCTTTGTTAGCTTTCAGTTTTTATACCCTTTATGTCCGTCCGTCCGTCTGTGGAAATCACAATTCAGTTCAAACGAAAAGAGCCAGACTCTTGAAATTTGGTATCAATATATCTTGAACGTAAACATGTAGCACAGGTAAAGTTCGGAAATGGGCTAAGTTGGGCAAGAGGGTAAAAAGTTCCCCTAAGAAGAACTAAACCAAACTCTAAAAAACAACATATTTTTTTAAGTTTTTTTTTGTAATTTTGTTAATATATTCTGATATTTTTAAGCTTAAGGTCTTTTTATATTAATTTAATTATTAATTTCAATATTTTGTCAGTCCTTTGTGTGATTTCTTCAGGAAATTAGTTATTTTATTTGATATGAAAAAATATTTTGTTTATGAAACAAAATTATTTGTCAACAAAATACAAAAAGATTGAAACAAAATTTAAATAAATTTAAAATATATGAACAATAATAAAATATTTAAGCCTATACATGCATATATATTTAAAAAGAAACATTTATAAAAACAATTTTTAATCCTTTACATACTACATATAAATATAAACAAAAACACATATACATATATACTTATACACATATTTTTCAACAACAATCATGAAGTTAAGCCTAGTACTCTGATTAAAATTTCATGTGAAATTCTGACAGAACCCATACAAAAAATATTCAATGGAAATATTTGAGGAAAAATGTTGCTAAACTAGTACTCTGTTTTAATTATGAAAAACATGTGAAATAATATGAATGTTATTTATTTCGTACGATAATTTTTTGACACTGAAAATTTTCTCATTGAAAATGGAAAACATAATTTCAATTAAAAAGGAAAAAAACTGAAACTGAAATAACTGATGTTGCGGAACATTTTCCACAAATTCGAACAGAGTACTAGGCTTTACAAACAAATTTAAATAAATTTCAAAAAACATATTATAACAATATATTTAAACGTATACATGTATATACATATATTTTAAAAAATTATAAACAATTTTTTACTCTATTCATGTAAATGTGTACATACATATGGACTACTATGGAATTGCAGAAATTATAAAAAATCTATTGGATCGAGCCTTGTTTGGAAACGTTTCAGAGCTGAATATATTGATCAAGTAAGTTTACAACAAAGGATTTTGGTCTTAGCGTTTTTAAAATAAAAACAAATATTAATATTCAACAGGGTTTTATTTCAAGGAATTGAGCATCTAGAAATAGTGAACCAGCACTTCAAAATTATACCACTTAAAATCTTGACAGTGTAAGTATTTTTGTGAAAAAATTTCTAGCCTAAAATGGTGTTGGATTTATTAATTTATTCAATGCACATTATGTAATATATTTAGTAAATTTTAAAGCTAATTCTGCTATAAAATATATTATATTTAAGTATAATTATATAGCAAATTCTGCTACATAATATAATATATTTAGTAAAATTATATAGCTACTTCTGCTTTGGTAAAATTAAATTCATTCTTTTGTTATATTTATTTATATGGGCTTTTGGCACTTTTTTACTTGTTTTCTTATTAAATATGTAGTTGAATAATAATAATTTTCTGTATTCCTGTAGTTTATTGCAGATAGGTTAGGTTAGGTTAGCAGGTTGCTGGTAAAGGAAAGAAAAAGAGAGTCCAGCCCACTTGGGTCCAATTATGTTGATCCCTTTGTGATACCTGTATTAAGGAAGAGTGAGAAGATAAGAGATGAGGAAGAAGTAGGGGTAGTCGAAGTTGAGGTAAGAAAGATAGTAAAGAAGATAGTAAAGAAGAAAGTAAAGAAGAGAATGGGATACATAACCAACAGCTATGGTCGTGCATGCACGTCCCAGGGGAGTCAGCTGCCGAACCAGCCACTGCTCCTAATAAAGAGACTCAGGTATCTTAGCCCTATTTCTGATATCTCCGAAATGTCTCCAAAGCGTGTCCTGCCCAGAGACTGCAGGCGCTGCTCCTCCAGAGCAGGGCAGGAGCAGAGGAGGTGTGCAATGCTTTCCTCCTCCTCCTCATCATTGCAACTGGAGCAGTAGTCATTATAGGGAAGACCCATGCGCCTGGCATGGATCCCAAAGGTGCAGTGACCAGTAATTGTGGCCACCATATTGCGTAGATGACCTCTTGCGAAGTTCAAAAGATCCCTCGTCCTCTTAGAGTCCAGGCGGGGCCATAAGACTCTTGATATTTCGCAAGTGGATTCTCTGAACCACCTGTCCTGAGCTAATTCGAATAGTGCAGTATCAAAGCGTCTCTAGCAGGATGAGAGTGGAATCCCACTTAGTTGGTCAATGTCGGCCTCCTGAAGTGTGGTTCCTCTCCCCGCCAGTTCATCCGCCTTAATATTGCCCATGGTGGTCCCATGTCCCCGCACCCAGTTCAAGGTGATGCGTGAATGTTCCGCAAGTCCGTCAAGGGCTCCGCGGCATTCCTGGACAAGTAGGGATGTGCTATACACCCCCGTAAGAGACCTTATTGCAGCCTGACTGTCGGTAATGAATTGGATGTCCCGGTTCGATATCCGATAAAACCTTAGCCACAACGCTGCCCTTTTGATGGCAGATATTTCCGCCTGTAAAACGCTACATTCATCCGGGAGTCTGAAGGACATCTCGATTCCAAAGTCTGGAATAAAGACACCCCCACCGACCCTGCCCCCCCGTTTGGAACCGTCCGCAAAAATCTGTACGGATCCGTGCAATGGGGAGAACCCTTCCGCCAGAGAAAATCTAAATTTCCTACTGAGGTAGGGTACCGGAGTGCAGTAGTCGATAAGATGCGGTAGATTACCCATCGTGTCTAAAATGCTAGCATGACCCCATGGTCTATGGGTCCATGCGCCTATTGTGTCCATTCTGACTGCGGTGCGTAGAGCCAGCTTCCTAGCAGTCAGGTCCGCCGGAAGCCAGCACAGCACGGCAAAAAGCGCCCTTGTTGGCGTCGTTCTAAGAGCACCCGTTATCATAAGTGCCATTCTGCGGAGAACCCTCTCCATGTTGGATCGGTTCCTCGCCACGTCCAGTGCTTTCCACCAGACCACAATACCATAGAATAGTATAGGTTTTATCACAGTCTCTAGTATCCAATTCACCCCCTTTGGGCTTATGCCCCAGGTAGGGCCAATTGCTTTCCTACAGACGTAAATTGCCATCGAGGCTTTTTTCACTCTTTCCTGGACATTAGAAGTCCATAATAGCTTACTATCAATCACAACACCCAAGTATTTGACTTTATCCGAGAGGTCCAAGGTAATGCCATTCAGTCTTGGGTGGATGAATGAGGGAATCTTGTACCTTCTCGAGAAGAGTACCAGTTCCGTTTTTGTAGGGTTGACGCTGAGTCCGCTTCTCAAACACCAATCGTTAACCCCTTTTAATGCTGTCTCCAGCCTCCGTGACATAGTGTCAAGATGGAAACCCGATATTGCCACTGCCACATCATCTGCATATGCAACAGTCTTAATATCCATGGTCTCCAGACTTCTAAGCAGCAGATTCATCGTTACATTCCACAATAAGGGTGACAGCACCCCACCCTGCGGTGTTCCCCTGTGGGCCCTCCTGGTGATGGTGGCTGTACCTAAGGTGGAGGTAATAATTCTGCGTGAGAGCAAATTTTCAATAAGCCGAATGGTCGTCCGGTCAATACCCAGCTCGCCTAGAGCGTGAATAATTGACATCGGATCAATGTTGTTAAAGGCCCCTTCAATGTCCATGAAGGCGGCCATAGTATACTCCTTGTGCTCCAGGGACTTCTCTATATGTCCCACGAGCGAGTGAAGGGCAGTCTCAGTCGACTTGCCTTTGGTGTAGGCATGCTGAGACGCGGAGAGGAGAGAGTGATCTATGGATGTTCTTATGTGAACATCTATAACCCTCTCCAGTGTTTTCAAAAGGAAGGATGTCAGGCTTATGGGTCTGAAATCCTTCGCCTTAGTGTGCGAAGTCTTCCCTCCCTTAGGAATGAAGATCACGACGCATTTTGTCCAGTTTGTTGGAATATATGACCAAAGGATACAAGCTTTGTATATAGCTAGTAGCCATGGAACTACGAGAGCTGCGTTCCGTTGCAGGTCCGCGGGTATAATGCCATCCGGTCCTGGAGATTTGAACGGATGGAAACTATTAATGGCCCAGCATATCCTTTCCGCATCCATGTCAATGGAAGCAGAAGGCTGGCTGTGTGAGGGGTATACCTGCGGTATTACCACATCAGATTGGGAACCCGGGAAGTGGGTGTCCATAAGAACCTCTAACGATTCGATACCATTAGTGGTCCAGCTGCCGTCATCCTTGTGGATGTAGCCGGGTATCGACGGCTGTTTGGCTAGGATCCTACGCAATCTGCATGTCTCGGAGGTAGATTCTACACTGGTGCAGAAGCTCCTCCAGGTCTTGCGTTTTGCGTTCCTGACCTCATTCTTGAATCTATTCAAGGAGGCTTTATAGAGTGTCCAGTTTCCCGTTCTCTTTGCCTCGTTGAAAAGCTTGCGGCAGTTCCTCCTGGTGACTGCTATATCATCAGTCCACCACGGAGGTCTTTGCTTGTTACGCTGTACAGATGGCCTACAAGATAGGCCTGTGGCCATCTCAAACGCATTCGTCAGTGTGTCCACTGCCTTGTCAATGTCCGCAGCTTCCCCTATGGTTGGAGGATGCGCAATAGAATTGGTGAGGATAGAGCTCTGTTCCTCCCAATTTGTTCTACGTCTGTTGACGCACAGTCTTATGCTACTACCTAAATTGCCAACCGCAAAGGTTAGATAGCGATGGTCCGAGAAGGAACAGTCAGAGGAGACCTTCCAATCTCGTATTAAATTAGCATGTCTTGCACTTATAAGTGTTATATCTAACACCTCCTGTCTGTTTGATACGATAAAAGTTGGTTCTGAACCCTGATTTGACACCACTAGTTTGTTTTCTAGAATGAAATCAAAGATACACTCACCCCTTTCATTTGTATTTGTGCTGCCCCCAGATATGGTGGTGCGCATTTGCGTCGGCTCCAAGTATTACGGGAGTGCCTTTTGCATTTGCAACCTGAAGCAAGTTGCGGACCAGTTTGTTTGGAGGTGGGCCCTGGTGATCGTGGGCCATATAGCAGGAGGCAAACCACACGGAGGTTTGTCCTGTCTCCCAGGCTGCAGTCACCGTGTCTTCATCACTATAATTAGATAGAATGAAGATATTCAGGTTGGCTTTCGCTAGAATGCAGGATCTAATGTTTTTTCCATCATTACCTGAGTTTTTGGCATACAGCAGTTTGTAGCCCTTTACGCCGAGACCAAGAATTTTGCCTTTGGAGGTCCATGGTTCCTGGATCAGCGCGATATCCTCTCCGCTCTCAGAGAGCCGGAGGGTCAACGCGGCAGAAGCTGCCTTGCAATGGTGAAGATTGATTTGTATAACCTTCGCCATATTAAATATCCGGGTCATAGTTGACGACGATTTCCGCGACCTCTGGATTTGGGTCCAGAATCGCGTTCTCGTCTTCCGCGAACTCCAGTCTCTCTAGGAGGTCTCCAAGCAGACATGAGTCTGCTTGGGAACACCCCGAAGTTACTGATTCCGCGGTGTCGACTATGCCCTCCATTTCGGTAGCCTTGGCTGACCCTTGCGACCCCTCCGTTCGGTCGGGGTTTTCGGGATCGGGTTTGTCATCACCCCGGTATATACGGAGCCTGATGCCCATGAACCCATAGTACACCAGGCCCTGCCTACCCCGGAGTAGAGACAACGTCTCCTTGTTAAGGACCACGATCGCCTTCCTGCGGGCACCTACCGGCTCGATTGCAGATAACAATAACCAAAATTTTGAAATAAACATTCCCTCAAATGTTGGTCTAAGAGTAGTTAATTCCACAACTAATTTATATGAAGAAACTGTTGAAATTTCAAAATATCTTGAATGTGCTGAAGGACAATTGGTCACGTTATATTATCAAAACAATCAGATTTGGGATACAAGTTATAGAAATTTATTGACGAAAATTTTAATTCATAAAGCATTTGAAAAACAAAATTATGCTGCAAATTTCAAAATAACAAACGATTGTTTTTGGAACTAAGAGAGCAAATAATTTTACTTTTTCCTAAAGAAACTGAGTTTCAAACAATTTACTTTTTTCCATACGATAAAGCTACTAATAAACATTCTTCTGGAAAGCTTTGGGATTCTTACAATCACTTTAAATCAAAATTAAATAAGTTGAAAAAGAAGGAATCGCAAGTCACAGCTAACTTTACTGAAGTGTCTACAGATTTAAAAGAAAAATTGGACTATGTATACAAAAATATTTCTGATTGGGATAAAGTAAAGCTGTATTGGAAAGAAACATCAGCAAAGAAGCAGTTTCCTTGATACAGATATAGGTGTTGCAGAGTATATGAATAAATTTCCAGTTTTGGCTACAAGCAAAGGATAATTACTTCTACCACAAGATTTTGATACTCTTTACACCGATAAAACAAATAAATTATTTGCAAGTTGGTAAGTATTTGACAAACAATTAATAAAAATTGGAGAAAAACGAATTAAAACTGGTTCTCAATTGTCTACACTTATTTTTTAGCTCAGCCAAAGAAACATATCGCAGATATTATAAATTTAAATAACACCTTTCGAGGTTTACTTCTTTTGCGTCATTTGCTCAACAAATCTGCGTATTTGTTAGCTCACTGTAAAGTTTACAGTGAGCTAACAAATATTGAAATTTAAGTATTAATTAATTTTTTATCTATAAATATTTTTCAAGTATAAGAATGAACTGTTTCGCTTGCACAAAAAGCATAAATTCTGCTTTTGAATATATTAAACACTTTAAATTATGTCATAAAAGAAGTCTTAAAATGCACTGATTGCCCAGAAATTCGGTTATTTAATTCATATAATTCATTCAGTAAACATGTTGATAAACATTTTAAGGAAAACACACCAGTTTCTGCGAAATTGGTCAAAACTTCCTTAGCAGTGAATCTTTTGTTGAAACCAAATCCTTTAGAGTTGTGTATCGAAACTATCTCAAATCCAATTTGCGAAAACGTTAATGTGTGCAATAACTCTCTAAATTTTATTGATGATAGTACTAATGAATCTATTAAAGATTTAGTAGAATCCATTTATGAAAACAAATCACTTTGTCTAACATCAGAACAAACAATTTTTGGAGAATTTGAAACATTTTTCAAAGACAATTTACTGATTTCAGCCGAGCGGCAAATTTTTGACCAAATATCAAGGTCAAATAATGTTGCTGAAAATTCAGAATTTATTATCGAAGTGTTTAAAAAAATTAGAAATATTTTTACAAATATTAATACTCACTATAAACGGTTACAGTATTTCAAGCAAAATTCTACGAATCACTTGGGTTCTAAATTAGTCGACTTAGGAGAAAAGTTTGAAATCAGTCGGCAGAATGAACATGCAAGTATGAAACCAGTAAAATGCACAATGTCATTTAATTCTCTATCACAATATTTGTCCAAAATATTTCATGAAACATTTAATCAAATGTTAATAATAAATTACGTTAAAGAACTTTTAACATCAAATAATGATGCCATCGTTAATATTATGCAGACAAGTTTTTGGAAACTAGAATCCATTAATTTTTTAAAAAAAGGCAAATATGTTTTACCCTTAATTATATATTTAGCTATGTTAAAACTATATATCTATGTAAACTAAAACGATAAAAATATAATTAATAAAATTAAATTCTTCTTTTAGTTAAAAATAACCAATTTTTTATTTTCGATATAATGTTATGGAACAAAAATGGTAAATAAAATATAATTAAACCAGGGTACTAATTTTCCTATAATGCACATAAAATTAGATTTATTTTTTTGCAAAATTGGCAACAAAATTACTGTAAATGGTAAAAATTAAACAGAAAAATCACCAAATACACAGTTTTTCTAACTACATCTTGTAGCTAAATAAGCTACAAAATAAAACTATCTATTTTGCGTATTTTAATTTTGAGAATACATGTGAAAAAATAGCGTAGGTAACAACGGCAATGTGATAAGCAGCTACTCTAATATCGAACATTTAATGCCAAATAGACTATTATAAGAAATATACTGTATTAGAATTGGTTTCACATATATAAAGATTTAACAAAAAACAGATATGAAATACTGTAAATTGATTTATATAAATATGTAATATATGTAGCAAAAGTAGCAATAAACGATTAAAATAAATGCAAAAACTACATTACCCTTTTTCAATAATTTGAAGTAATTTTTATTATTTCGCAGATATTTTTATTACAAAATTAGTTTAAAATACTACAAAAGCTAACATAATATTTAACAAATGCTTTTATATTAGATTGTTATAAAATATATGAAATTTTACTATAAATCGACACTGTCCCAGTTTTAGCTAGAATTATAGCTGTTTCTATATAAAAATTTCAGTAAATTTTAGTATATGTTTTGCCCGTGTATAAACTTTTCCGTGTATAAACTTACTTAATTTTGTTGCTAATTAATTACTTAATTAGCAACAAAATTCAAAATGTCTCAAACAAATTTTAATAAATTATAACATATACACATATTTTTGAACAAAATTCAAAAAGTTTAGAAAGCAAATTAAAATAAACTTTAACATATTTGAACAGTAACAAAACTTTTTAAAATCCATGCCTATCTATCTCTTATTAACTAAGTTAGAGCTACAGCAGCTGCCTTAAAATTAATTCTTTTTGTGGTTTGGTGTATTGATTACGTGTAACATATCTAACATAAATCTACGTTTATAATTATTTTATGTGTTTAATATTGAAACATTTTCAAAGTTTGGATAATGATTAAATCTCGCACAATGTGAAGATAATGCAGTTTTTTGTGAATTTATATTTCTATATCTTTGATCAGTTTTATGTCCTGCAACCCTAGTTTTTAATTTGTTCTTTGTTGTACCTATGTATATATACCTTATTGCAATCTTCATTGTCATTTCCATTACAAGGTATTTTATAAACTAAATTCGACCTGTCTAATATATTAACTTTATCTTTTGTCTTGAAATGTGCAGTGGGCAATTGCAAATAAAGTAACAGCAATAAAAACAAGTGAGAAATAATTGTGTTAAAATGTAATATTGTTATAAAAATTTTTTTTGTTTTCAAAACGCTGTGTCATTTTATAGTTTTGCAAGATATGAAGCTCAAAGGATGTTATGGCTGATATTTTGCAAGGAAAAAAATAGTTTTGAATGGAGAAAAAAGAAAAATAATTAGCACTTGGGTTCAATATTTATATAAAACAACTATAAATGAACAATTTCAAATAAAAAAAGTGGAAAGTAAAATCATTTTTTAAAATTGTTTATTATCAAACAAATTTAATTTGAAAAATCGCAATTTGCCCCACTGTCCTGTTTTTACAATAACATAATAGTTCTCCAACTAAATTTTATTAGCCAATCAGAACACATGTTGAGTGACGTCAGAATTCCATCATGCGCAGAAAAGTATTTTTATTTCAGCTTGTTGGCGTAATCTTTATTTTATCATTCTTGTCTCTTATAATATTATTAATACGTATATTATAATTTTGCTTTTCAATAGCTACAGTTGCATTACCTTTATCAGCTTTTAAAATTAATTTATTCCTATTTCTCTTTAAAAAAATTTCTGTTTCCCTTACTTTGTCTAACATATATTTATTGCTATTTGATAATCTTATTTTATTCATATGATTATCAATAAATGATGTTAACCTATTTCTAGATATTTCTTGTTCTTCACTATCAGTTTTAGTTTGAACTAGATCATCCCCATCTGCTAAAATTTTTAACATTGAAAATTCTTTTCTCTAGTTTTATTTATAAACCATTTGTTATTAAATTTTATTCCTAGTTCCTCTCTTTGTAAATTCCAATCGAATTTCTTCTTATGAATTCTTTTCATCTTTTCATATAAAGCTATTGTTAATCTATCTTCATATTGTAAAAAATCTTCTAATTCTCTTCTAGTAAGATGTATACTCAAATTTATGTTAACTAGGTACATTTATCTCACTTTGAAATTGTTTCAATAGTTCATGTTTTTGTCTTAATTATTAATATTAAATTTTGTTATGTATGTCATTTGTATACCTATAAATTATCCTCTGTACTACCGGAACTTGCTCCACA
The DNA here is from genome assembly GCA_951800035.1 of Linnaemya tessellans. Lineage (NCBI taxonomy): Eukaryota > Metazoa > Arthropoda > Insecta > Diptera > Tachinidae > Linnaemya > Linnaemya tessellans. Next base: position 64,392,751 of record OX637533.1, on the reverse strand, counting down.
TTGAAAATATTTGATATATTACTTATTGAGCTTGAAATGAATTTTGGAATGATGCCTGCATTTCTGCAACGTATCAAAAATGTTATAGCTGATTTGGTCCTAATAATGTTATCCCTCATAGTCTTGAATCTATTAATAAGTTCTCTGATTTGATTATTCTTTCTGAATCTGCTAAAGCTCATGTCCTTTCCTTTTTCTTTTAAAATTCTTGTGTGCTCTTTAAATTGTTAAATTCTTCTGATTTCTTTACCTCTTTTTAATAATTATTATATTCTGATATTTTTAAGCTTAATGTCTCTTTATTTTAATTTAATTCTTAATTTCAATATTTCGTCCCCCCTTTGTGAGGCTTCTTCAGGAAATTAATTATTTTATTTGATATGAAAACATTTCTTGTTTATGAAACCAAATTGTTTGTCAACAAAATACAAAAAGTTTAAAACTAAATTTAAATAAATTTAAAATATATGAACAATAATAAAATATTTAAACCTATACATGCATATATATTTAAAAAGAAACATTTATAAAAACAACTTTTGATCCTGTACATACTACATATAAATATAAACAAAAACACATATACATATATACTTATATACATATTTTTCAACAACAATCATGAAGTTACAAACAAATTTAAATAAATTTAAAAGAAAGTAAACATTCGTACTTTGCTTTGACGCAGAAGTACTGAATGTGACAACTCACATAAGAAAGCATGTATTTCAACTCAGCTGTCAGTTGAAAAAGGCGACGTATAACGTATGACAGATTCTATGTGTCTCGGCCTTTAAACTTGAAGTCACAAAATAAAAAATAATAAGTTTTGGTCGTTATTACATGCAAAGATAGTGTAAAAATTTAACAAATTCTTTTACTTAAACATACATTCCTTAAAAATAACATTTTTACACTTAAATGACGAAGCTGAGACGTAACCTGGTTCTACTCTGTCCTACCCCCTCCTCCCCCTTTGCCCCCTAAATGACCCTATAAAAAAATTAATTTTTTAATTTTAGTATTTAATTATCCTAAACTTTTATTTTTAGAGTTTTATGACAAAGGTGAAATGTCTCCCACCAGCCTTTGCCTGAGCGACTCCGCCAAAATACAATTTTAATACCCTCCAAAGAGAATTGGACCCCATAAAGTATATATATTCGTGATCAGTGATGAAGTCTGAGACGATCTGGCCATGTCCATACGTTTGTCTGCGGAAAACATGATGTAGTCTATTTTTGGACCCCGCCTCCTTTAGTGCGCATTGACGTACGATATTTTATGCAAAAATAGTGTAAATATTGAATAATTTTTATTCTTTAAGCCTATGAGAAGCTGAGATTCTCTCTGATCTTGCTGAGGTGAAACGTCTCTCCCACGGCCCTTCCCGGAATGACTCTCTCAAAATAGAGATATAAAATTGGGTACAGAGATGTCTTAAAGAAACTCTGTCCAACCAAGTTAAACATTTTAAATTTACTTACTGAATATTTGGAGGGTATTTAAGATTCGAGCCGGTCGAATATAACATTTTTACTTGGTTCTTCTGATTTAAGTTTCTTTTTTTAAATATGCCACAGGATAGAATTCACCATTTTGTTGCGGATGCTTTCAAATTGCCCCGACACCTTCAATGCTTCCATCTCTGTAGACATATATTGGTAAGTTTGTGTCGAAAATTGATAAAACGGGGTTTGAACAAAGCAATTGTTTTGCCCATTGGAATGAATCATTCTATGACCAAATAAACGTTGTTCGTTTTCTTAATAGGTTGTGCAGTAGATATAAAAGTATTGAACTCTTCTCTATGTATTTATTGTAAAAGTTAATTTTTCCTAAAATTTGTTGAACCTCTTTTTGAGTGTTCGAAATTGGAAAATTTCTTATCGAAACTAGGTTATTTTTTTTAGTTAGTGCATTGAGTTAATTTTTATAATGTGGCGTAAATAGCTCATAGAATTTTCGTCAAACTTACACTTTGATAACTAACTTACACCTTGCTAAATGCAATACTGGAAGAAGCCTGAAAGGCTATCTTAAGTCTAAGTCGAGTGTTAACAACATTTTATAATTTCTTGTTTCATCACCCTCTTCTTCCTTATAGTTTTATAATACAGGATGTTTTTTTTAAAGGTATAGAACTTCGAATTGAAATAAAACACAAGAAAATCGTTTTAATGTCCATCAATTTAGCTTTATTGGAAGGATAATTTTATGCCATTAATGTTTAAATATGATTTCGGGCATGTAGCCGCCGCAGCTGGCTCGAATAAAGCCAATTCTACAGGTCCAATTTTCAACCACTTTTTCGAGCATATGGGGCCGTATGTTGGCAATAGCGCCACGAATGTTGGCTTCCAAGTCCCCTAACGTTTCTGGTTTGTTGGCGTAGACGAGCGACTTCACATATCCCCAAAGAAAATAATCCAATGGTGTCAAATCACACGATCTTGGTGGCCAATTGACAGGTCCATTCCGCGAAATTATGCGCTCATCGAATGTTTCCTTCAATAAATCGATTGTGACGTGCGCTGTGTGGCATGTAGCGCCGTCTTGTTGGAACCACAACTCATCCACATTCATTTGCGCAAAATCTTCCATAAAGTTGATGGACAAAGCTCCAATTGCTGTGCACGGTGGCGAATCGATTCATTCGGGTCCTCTTCAACACTTTGCTCTACAGCGGCAATTGTTTCTTCGGTGCGCACTGTTCGACGTCTCTGCGGATGCGTATTATCACATAGAGTAAACGTAGTGCGAAAACGATACATGGTTAACCGAATTAATTGCTCTGATGGACGATTATGTCGACCATAAAATGGACGGAGCTTGCGGTAAACTTCGCGAACTGAACCATTACTTTCGAAATAAATTTGCACGATTTGCAAGCATTGTTCTTTTGTCAACCTGTTCATGATGAAATGGCAAACCAAACTAAATATTAATCACTTGAAAGCTGACAAAATGGCCGCCAGTTAAAAAAGTGATGCCAACTTAAAGTTCTATACCTCAATAAAGAACACCCAATATAAAAACTTATAAGGAAGAAGAGAGATATAAAGTTTATGTAGATATTTAATTTTAATAAACGCCTATGACTTTCGCAGCACACAAAGTTTTACATTTTATTATTAACTAAAACCTATTAACTAAAACTTTTGTTCATTTCTCAGGACATTGAAGGTTTATAAGGTTGATTCTGATATTGCGGGCTAATTTCGACATACTTTTTGGCATTGAAGTTTTTTGGAGTTAGTAGTTTTTCAAATAACTAAATTTAATATTTCCAAAAATATCTACTTAATAATCGTAGGACACATTAATTTCTTAACATTTAACCAAATTACGGAATATTCTAAAAACATTTCCCTCAGGGTAATTATATATACGGTAATGACGACGACGAATAAAATCAATTTGGCCTCAAAACTTGATTTATCGAAATATGGGATTTGTCACTTTTATGAACCACAATGACATTCGATGTTCGCTTTAGAAGCTTTGCAATTTAAACTTTTCCAACTCTGGAGTCCTTCTGACAAATGGCAGCATATCTGTTGAAGAAAAGAAATTATAATTTAAATAATACGAAATATTAGATAATGCCAAAGTTGAACTTCAACCTCAATTGTTTTTTTCTTTATCACCTCCAGCATATAGTATAAAATTATCCGCTTTCTGACTTTGAACTTTTCGAATGATGTCGCTTTCATCTTTACTTGAATTGTAAACATCGTCGTATTTTACGAAATATTTACGAATGATGTTAGTTTTTTCCTTCATTGCCAAAGAATATCTCTTCGTGTTCCCAAGAGTTTTTCTTACTAACTTCCTCTTGAAGGTGAAGACCTCACTGTTGTGGAGATACACCCGGTTCCAGGGGTAGCGAATTGCTTTCAGTGTTGTCGTCTGAAACAGGAGTAGAATGATAGTTCAAAAAATTCTGTATCATATTTTCCTTTCGTTTCTTACTTTCTCGGTAATGTTTTGATTTTTTTCCTTGGCACGATTTTCTCAAAATGTCGTTTCACCAACATTTTCTTTGTTTTTTAAGATAAAGGAAACTTTTGCTATTGATCTGTCAAAACACGTTCCTTGGTTTTTATTTTATTTTTAGCCATCATGAAAATCTAAAAAAATATACTGCCCGACTTTACATTAAATTATTTTTCTTTATTGCAGGGGAATGACGAATACCTTTAAAACTCTCTTAAATTACAAATTAAATACTTACCTTAAAAAATTTACATGAATCGAAAATTGATATTTGATATCAATAAATATGTTGAACTTAAAAAAACAACCCCGGGGAATGACGAACTTAAGGGTGAAAGTTCATTTCGAACACGACTGAATTCATTTTATTATTGTTGGTGAAAATTCTGCCACATATGTATGTATATTAAGGGTCTGCAACGAATAAGATTTCGGATAAGTCAAGACATTCGAGCAAAACGCGAGTAATGAAGAGAAGAGAAGGTTTGTTGGACGAATACCAACGTGTATGTAGCCGACTTAGTACTTGTTCAGTAAGTACGGAACATAAAAAAATGAGAACATAAGAAAAATAAGTTCCTCAAATTTTATGTTCCTACTCGTTGTACTTCAAATACTTTTAGTAGCAGCGTTAAGTTTCATAATGATGTTATTATTTTCTAGATTTACCGCTATTAAACACTTTCTTCATTGTTTGAAGCCTCAAAATTACTGCATATATGTTTTTGATTAACGTTTTCCCCGGAGTTGAAATTTTGATAATTATAAAAAACACATTGAATTATTTTGAAGTAGATTTATCAAGAGTTTTTGTCAAACTTTTTTGTCGCTGCATTTTCATTTCAAGGTAGCCAAACCAAACACAAAACGTAATTCGATCAGAAGTGAATTTATCAAGTTTTGATAAGATCCTTCTCAATTATAGTAAAATTTTTTGCGATTTCAAAAATGCGTTAGTAATGTTCATAAAAACTATTTTATTTTTATCTTTTTTGAAACAAAATAAATTTTTTACTTCGAAATAGTATGAAAAAATAAACAAATAAAATTAATGCAATTTTATATAAGGTACATTTGTATAAAAGTATAAGAAATTCAGTTTAAAATATTGTATATTTAATAAATTAACCACCTTACTATGCAGACACATAAATTCAGACTTACCTTCTTATTCATAAAAATTATGAGAAGCTTATAAGAGTGTAATAGGGCAAATTACATATGAAATTTTGTTTTATTACGCTGTTATTAGACTCTCATAATTTTTATGAATAAGGGGGTTAAAGTTGTACCCCCTTATTCATAAACGATATTTAGCAGTTTATTAACAGTTTAATAAGCAAACATCGCTAAATGTGTATTCATAAACGTTAAATAGCTTATTTTACGTTTAATAAACCTCTGCAAAACTACACATTTTTATTTAAGCCTTTACCCTTCTTTAACCGTTTAATAAAGAGTCATTTTATTGTTTTGAATTTTCAGTAGTGTCAGAAATTTAATTTTTTCTTTTTGGTAGAACTTTAGAAATAAATGTATAAAACAATTAAATGAAATTGCAATGGATGTGATCAATTTGATATCAAGAATTGGTAAGTTAAATAAACTTGTGTCGTGAAAGATATGTATCTTTACTTCAAAATTTCAGAAAACATCGCAGGAGCATCAGGCGCCCGACGTTCCAAAATATTCCAGAGTCCCAATTAAGTACAAGGTACAAACAAACAAATAAACAACATTCATATGTACATATATAGGTTTTCTTCCGTCTTAAAAAACACAAATTCGGTTCACCTAACAAGTTGTAGTAATTAAAACTGCTGGCTATTAAAAACAAATTCTGCATAAATACATATGTATTTTATGAAGAATTGAGAATGTTTAACATTTTATAAAAACAAAAACAAAACTAGAATTCATTTCATAAAGAAAAAAACAAAATAAGCTTCTTCCACGGCCTGCATGTGAGCTTTTTGAATTTAAATAATGCTTATAGGTACATATGTATGAATATTTTTAGTTGGATAATGATATACATATATTCATTTAAATTAAAAATATTCATTTCAGTCTTACATAGATTAATTCATTCTCCTTTTCTCATTTTAGTTAAAAGTTAATAAAATAAAATGTGTATGCACATATGTATATTGTCGCTAATGTCGCTATTAAATTTCAGATGACTTCTTGGAACACCATTCAGAAGGAACTACAATAGAAGAAAATGATAACGTGAATACACAACTGCAAGGAAGAGGAGCATCAATTATTTTAAAATCGCTTATAGAAAAACATTTTTAGGTTTAATCATAAATGAATTTATGTATGTACGTATGTATATCAACATAATATTAATGTATGTATGATATTTTTTAAATTCTTTAATGTGTACAAATGTATATATGTATAATCATACGAGTATATGTTTTTATGTACATAAAAACAAACAAACATATGAATTAGTTTCTCAATAAACATTAATATCAACAATTACTTACCTTGGGTGTTTTTTTTAAACCAATCCATTTGTGCTTCAAGAATTTCATATTTTTTTACTAATGCTTTGTGTTCCATATCCAGGTTTCTTGCCTTCTTCTCTTCATTAGCTACTTGAAGCTTGTGAAGTTCTTCACGACATTTTAAGTCGAACTTATCCACCTACCTGAAGGATTTTTCTGTACAAAACAAACAACATTATTTAAAAATTTTCTTTGCTTTTGGCCAGTTAATATTCTATTGTAAATGTTCTTGCAAAAGTGCAAGTGCACTAAAAGAATAGCTTTTTAAAAATCTTTTTTGGGCAAGAATATTTACAACAATAATAAACATACCTTTCGCTTTTTTGACACGTCTTGCTGAATTTGTTGTTCCAGATTACTTTTTGGTTCATCTTCCCCTTCTATATCTTCATTTAATGGCTCAACTGTGGCGTCCAATCGCAAGATCTGTGTTTCTACGATGTTAGAGTTTTCGCCAACTTGTGGAATCTAAAGAGACAAAAGAATATTTTTAAAAAATTCTAACAATAAAACACAATTTCTTTCAGCTCATTTAAATAAACTTTACGTCGGAAACAACAGCGTCGGAATCAAATTCATTGTTGTCAATAATGAATTCGTTTGGAAGCCAAACGCTTATATCATCTGCAGAGATCACATTTTCTGCTGGTTTTGGTCCTCCTCCGGTTTTTTTGCTCTCTCTACGATAAGACACCATATCCTTTCTTGCTGTAATCCTTATCAGAGATGGGCATAATGCACTATATTTTGAGTGCACTAACAATTTCACTACCAGTATTTACTTAGTGGTAGTGCAATTTTTTGGTTCACTACCACTAAATGGTTAATGGAAACATCAAATTGCACTACCACTAACCATTTAGTGGTTTTTAAAAAATATTGCACTACCACTAAATTTTAGTGGTAGTGATATTTTAATAGCACTACCACCAATTATTTAATTTTTAGTGCACTAAAAATCTAGTGCAATATGCCCATCCCTGATCCTTATGATGTTCCACTGTGACTTCAGCTGAGACAAATTTCTTTTGCTCCCCTGACACAAGCTATTAAAACTGTCACAGCAATATATTTGAAGAATACATCGTAACAGAAATATATGCACATACCTCTCCTCTAAGTCCATCCAAGCGTTTTTCTTTTTTTATTTGTATTTGTGTCCGTGTTTTTATTTTCAATATCAGAAACTCTCTCTTTTACAAGCTCCTTTAGTAATAACTTCATTCATGTGTGCATAAAAGTAGAAAAAGATAAATTAGCATTCTGGAATAGGATATTATGTACTTAGGTTTTTTGTCAAAACAGTCTTATTTTATTAAAAATCACACAAAAATTCTGCGACAATAGAATAGTGATGCATAAACAAATGCGATTCATACGTGGGTATCTAATAACTTGCCTAGTTTTTGGGAAAACAAACACTTTTTGAACAAATTTCCTATAAATTCCTTAGTTTTTATAAATTATTGGTTTTAAAATCATATCTCAAAATATATTTAGGTAGTTTCTCAAGATTTTTCATTTAATAGTTTTTAAATTTGGACAACTACTTTAATAATGAATTGTAGTTGTGTGCATCACTAGACATGTAATTGCGACGAAGTTGGTACGACGTTGCCAACATAAAAAGGCAAAATTGACAAAAGCGTTTATTTGTTAAACTAGCGTTATATAACGTTTATGAATAGTAATTTTTATTACAACCTTAATAAGCAACATCCGTTGAATAACAAAACTAAAGAATAACGCTTAATTAAGAAATTTTTGTGAATAAGGCCGTTAGTGTAATAATAACGGTCTTATGCAAAAAAAAATCTTAATTGATGCTTGAAGTTCACGTTAGTTAATAGCTACTTTAAGGCTAACATACCTATGTTAAAAAATTATATGCAAAAACAGTGCGTTAACTATTGCATACTTCAAATAATTTTACTTGTTGATACTGGCAACGTCATCATTCTCTCTTGTCTCTTTGTAGTTAACGATGCAAAATAGTGAGTACTAATTCATCCTTATAGTCGGATGTTTTAACAATGTTTTGTTTATTTTTAACATAAAATAACAATTTAATTTTTTTATATTCATAACACTGGTTTACAGCCAAAAAATACCAAGAACGCTACATGTCTAGATAAGTTAATTGGGACCTCCTGAACACGAAAATCGCTGTAATTTTTTTTTCCTAAGTACCGTTTTTTGGATAACGGTACTTTTGTGTTTTTCGGTGCATGGTCCCACTCAAACCCTTGTGGAGCCCAACCAAAAAGTCCGATCAAAATAAATGGCATATCGTTGGAAAGGTACTTGCATGTCTTTTCCGTCGATATGCTGGAGATTTCTATCTGACATGAAATGGCTGAGTTATGGCACCTCAAAGTTCAAAATTTGCCTATTTTTTACGTTTGTTTCAAAATTTTTCATTTTTATTTCGTTTTTTTTCAACGTTATAGTAAAGATCTGGAATGTTTTATTTTTTTACGAAATAGTTTATTTAATTACCAACATTTTAAGCGTAATTTAAAAAAAAATTGATGAAAAATAAAGTTTTTATTAAGGATTTTGTGGAACGACAATATTTTCATTTTCATTGCTCACACACTATATTCGGCGTCCAACAGTAAAAATTTAAATTAAAATGTCGAGCGACTTGAACTTTTGCGTTTTTTTCTGATGGATCTTCGCGAATGAGGAACCAACAATAGTCCGCCATCATTTGTTGCTCTGATTTTAAATTAGTTGCCATACTATCTGGATTGCAAGGGGGCAATACGAAGTTTCCCTGCTTTCTATGTCTATGGGACAGCCGTGACCGTCAGAATCACTACACCCGAAAAGTTTGGCCTGAGCGAAGTGGACGTACGCACGGAGAGTACAATGTCAAAAATGACCCACTCATTCCTCAGGAGAAGATAATACTTCCTCCATTACATATTAAGCTTGGGTTATTTACAAAAGTTGCCAAAAGACGGTCTTGCCATGAATTACCTTAAACAAAAATTTCCGAGAGCCACAGCGTGCAAAATTGAAGCAGGTATATTTGATGGACCTCAAATTCGGGCTCTGTATGGTGACCAAGCATTTAATGAGTGTTTAGGTCCAGCTCATTTGGAGGCATGGGAAGCATTCCAGGACATCGTTCACAACTTTTTGGGAAATTACAGATATCTTGATTACGCTGAGAAGATCGATATATTACTGCAAAAATTCAATGCCATTGGTAAGCGTTGAGTGAAAGCATGTATATCCATGTTATCATTTGAAAATTTATTCTTTTTAACTTTTAGGTTCAAATATGACACCTAAATTACACTTCTTATTCAGTCATTTGAATATTTTCCCCACGAACTTGGGCTCCGAAAGTGATGAACAAGGTGAATGATTTCACCAGGAAATGGAAGAAATCGAGAGACGTTACAAAGGCTGGTGGGATGAACAAATGATGACGGACTATTGTTGGTTCCTCATTCGCGAAGATCCATCAGAAAAAAAAACGCAAAAGTTCAAGTCGCTCGACATTTTAATTTAAATTTTTACTGTTGGACGCCGAATATAGTGTGTGAGCAATGAAAATGAAAATATTGTCGTTCCACAAAATCCTTAATAAAAACTTTATTTTTCATCAATTTTTTTTTAAATTACGCTTAAAATGTTGGTAATTAAATAAACTATTTCGTAAAAAAATAAAACATTCCAGATCTTTACTATAACGTAGAAAAAAAATGAAATAGAAATGAAAAATTTTGAAACAAACGTAAATAATAGGCAAATTTTGAACTTTGAGGTGCCATAACTCAGCCATTTCATGTCAGATAGAAATTTCCAGCATATCGATGGAAAAGACATGCAAGTACCTTTCCAACGATATGCCATTTATTTTGATCGGACTTTTTGGTTGGGCTCCACAAGGGTTTGAGTGGGACCATGCACCGAAAAACACAAAAGTACCGTTATCTAAAAAACGGTACTTAGGAAAAAAAAATTACAGCGATTTTCGTGTTCAGGAGGTCCCAATTAACTTATCTAGACATGTGGCGTTCTTGGTATTTTTCCAAATTAAAAATTTGTAAAGCTGTGTAATAATATATATACTACAGAAAAAACATAAACTAAAGATATTTATAATAATAAATACGCCATTTTTTGTTAAGGGTTTAAACCGATTATTTAAAAAACAATCATTCTTTACTTGTGTTGATTGCATCTACATCACTATTAATTTTATTGTTTTTACATTAGTGTGTTAATAGTTTGAATGGTATTTACCGTCATAGATGCTGCTTAAGGAACTCATAAGAAAGAAGGTAAAAGTCATTGAAAACAAAAATACGGACAACAATACCAACCATTCAAAGAAAAAAGCATGGGTGGAAGTGGCAGAAAGTTATGTATATCACATATACATATATATATATATATATATATATATATATATATATATATATATGTATATACATATATATATTTATATATACATATATATATATATATATATATATATATATATATATATATATATATATATATACATATACATATACATATACATATACAACCACATGACCATTTCCTTTTTTTAAATTTTTTAGCTTTGTGTCGAGAGTCAACGCACAATAACACAGCTCAAAAATCAGTAGATAGCTACCAAAATTTTATTTTGGTGATGTTCCACATCCCCTGCTGTCTACTTCAATGTCTTGTTTTACCAATGTTACAATTTTCCTCGCTGTTTCCTTGCTAAAACGGTACTTCTCTTTTATTTGGTTTATACGTTCTAAATAAAAATTACACATTGAATAAAATTTTCACATCGAAATAAATAATTTTACCGATTCTGTTCATTCAATTTAATAAAAATACACAAAACTGAAATGCTTTAATTAAAAGTTTTCACAAAACATTGGCCAAAAAAAAATATTTAGCACCGCTTTAAAGTACATGAGTAGCTAGTTTAAATTATTTGATGTTAACATCGGTTTACAACACGTGTGTTAAGCTAACAACCGTTTTTACATGATACTTTAAGGAATTTTGCTTAACATTGGTTTACCAGTCTTTGTTAAGTTTTTTGCATAAGGCTGTAAAACTTAACACAAAAATCATTTCTTTTATCTGCAAACCTTCACGTCGAACTTATTGTACAATATGAAGTTCGATCTTCGATTCTTACTCGACATGTTTGATGAATGACTCGAACATAAAATTACGATGTACTTTTTTAATTCACCAAACAACAAAATTGTTCCTTGATGTTGTTATTTTAGAAAATAAGTACATTTTGTTCTAGAGCAGATTACAATAGGAAAATATGTACAAGCTTTGCCATTTCTTGAAATGCATTTATGCATAGGTCTAATGTACATATACATATACGCAGTTAATATATTATTCTTTCAAATTTTAATTTTAGCAAATCAACAATGCTTTAGAAATATGAATTATAACTAATATACGATTTTGTTGGGAAACGACGTGTTCTTTTAGGGGCAAAAGATTATCTTTCAAAAACTATAAACTAATAAATAATTACGCATATCGCGAGAAGAAAGATATAATTAAATTTACATATGTTTTAATTTGACCTAATTTTTTCAAAAATTTTTATACTACTTTTATTAGAAATTTTGCAAAAGTTAAGTGAAAGTGTTCTTAGGGACAACCAGGGTAATGATATTTGAACACTTTGGTGTGCAATTTTTTGAATAACAAAACAATTTCAAGAAAAACTAGTTTAGTGACTCCAAAGGACGTGTTAACCTTAATTAAATAATGAAGTTTAATATATTTTATATATTAAACTAATGAAGTTTAATATATTTTAAATATTAAACTTCATTCCTTTTGTCTTCACAATATGTTATAATTGAATAATATAAATATTTAGTTTTATATACCAATTATTTTGTCTTCAATTCAACTTTCTCCAAAAACCTGTTGTAGAGCAGAAGTCTAAGACTATGTCCACACGGTGAAACATTTGCTGCAGAAACATTGTGTTTGTTGATGAGAGGGGAAAGACGAGTGGAAAAGGGTACGGTGTTTCATGTACATGAAACATTTGTTGAGCACGCCATTATCCGCTTATTATATGCAGAAGCATATATAAATTTCATTTATATATAGTAGTATTGTGACAACAATGTGCCAAATAAAAAATTTCATAACAGTTTGATTTAGAATTTATTTTTTATTTTGACTTATAAATACTTTTCTTGTTATCCAATTGATTTCTGATTGTATAAAGGTGTAGAAAAATAAAATAGATTCATATCAAATATACTTTATTTGTTGGTTTAGTTTCGTATGAGTTTCAAGGCCTACTATGCTTATTCTGTTGTGATTTTTGAAAATAGTTTGTAATTTACAAATTATGAATTCTCAGATGGTTTTCAGAAGTATATGCATAAGATAAGAGGTTTTTTACTTTTCAAAACTGTGGTTGAAGTCTACTGATGATTTGGTAAATCACCAATGAAATGCATATAGACATTGCTTAACCACCAACAAACAAATTTCATTTATATATAGTAGTATTGTGACAACAATGTGTCAAATAAAAAATTTTATAACAGTTTGTGAAATATTAAAATATAAGAATTAAAAAATTGTGCAAATTAAAAATCAGATAAAAATACTAAATAGTATGAAAAATAAATGTTAAAAAAAATAAAAAATTTGGTAAGAATGAAAAGAAATTTAAAATAAAGGAAATTGCAAAATGTTAAAAAATGAAAAATTCTGAAAATTCTTGAAATTTAGAAGAATAAAATCAAATAATTTTTTTTTATTCATGTGAAAAGTTTAATTTTATTTTTTGAAAATAAAAAATGCATGAAATCGAAAATAAATATAAACTGTATTAAAAATATTGTGAAATGTTGGAATATGAAGAATAATAATAGAAAAGTTATAAAATTTTAATAAAATTTTTATTGTAAAATAAAGGTGTTAAAACTAATATTTGCAAAAAAAAAAATATTATTGAAACAGGAAATAAGATTTATATTGAAAGAAATATATGTAAATTTTTAACAAATTCTTTGACTAGAAAAGAGAATAAAGCAAATTGAACTAAATTTTGTGAAATATTGAAAATCCTTTCAAGAAAATTAGATAATAAAAACTAAAATTGAAATTTCAGTGAACATTAAAAATTTTTTTTTAAGAAAGCATTTAATTTAATAGTTGTTTGTGAAATTCTGATACTGGTCGTAAAAGTATATTTCAAAGATGACTGGATGGTTTCGGTAAGTGACATTTGTTAATTGTTCAATCAAAAAATAAACATATTGAATTAGCTTAATCCGAAAAACGCTTTATAAAAATATCCTACCTCACTTAACTTTTCCGTGTAAAGAGTGAGAATAAAATGAACAAGATGCCAGACGAAACAGTAGAACAACTGACTTCAAGACTGCAACAGTCACTTACAATAAATAGTAGTGCAGGTTCAAGAAATACGACAGGACTCAAAGAAGTTCAAAAATCACAGATTAGGGAATGAATAGATGAAGTGCTCAGAGCTTCTGCTGAGAGTGTACCGGATGAAGGCCACGATGTACCAGTGGGAACGCTAACGAACAAATTGGACGAACTTGACAAGGTACCGGATCTTATCAAGTCCTTAAAAGAGTTTTCTGGAAAACCCAGAGAATTTAATTCTTGGCGAAAATCAGTAGATAGGGTACTGGAGTTATACAGTCCTTTAATAGGTACGGGAAGATACTATGCGATTCTCCACACTATTCGCACTAAAATTATAGGTGAAGTGGATTCCGCATTAGAGTCCTACAAGAAGAAGAAAAAATGCTTAATGCTCCATTATTCTGATAGGCGAGACATCGGTACTTTAGAGTACCAAATGACGGTTCTATGTCAGAGGTGTAGAAGCATCACTGAATTTTACCATATTGCTTACCAGCATTTGTCTATTATGCTGGATCAAGTTTGGACTTGGATGAGTCTAGTTTGCGAACGCTGGCCAACACCTATAGAGAAAACGCCCTGGATACGTTTGTTAGGGGCCTCAATGGGGATCTTCCACGATTGCTGAGCGTGAGGGAGCCAACTTCGCTTCCACAAGCTTTACATATTTGTTTAAAAATGGACAATATGTATGTCATTCCGCATGAATCATGCTCGACTTCCTGGTAATAATGAAAAAACGGTATTAAATCCTCCTAAAAAGTTCTATCCTGAACTTGCACACGTAAGGGGTATGGCACGAGCAAGGCCACTTCTTTTTCAAATTTTAATCCTTCATACAACACCAATTTTCGTCCAAACTTCCAAATGAACAGAAATACCCAGAATCAGTTTCCGAGCCGACTATTCCCAACTTAAACCCAGGAACGAAGTTTTAATAACCCATATGCACAAAACAATTCATAGGTCCGAGGACCGGTACCAATGGAAATTGATAGATCCATACAAACTTGACAGGTAAATTATGGGAATAGAATGCCATTTAACTTGATTGCATGGATCCTTCCAAGGTCCTGCAAACAAGGTTCAGAGGAATTTTCATTTAGAAGCCGGAGGCAGGGGAGCTCAGTATGAACCAGTATACGAAGCTTCACAATATGACGATACAGCAAATGGATACTCGGAATCTGCAACTTACGATGAGGTATCCAAATATGTTGAAGATTTGTCCTCTCGCTTTGATGACAAAGGTAAGGAAATGGAAAATGCATTTGGACAATATTCCGTAGAAGATTTATATGCAGACCTTAATTTTTTTAGTTAAACAGATTCTCTTTACCATATTTTAAGGTAAATTTGAGGAACGGACAAATACTTAAATTTCTTTTAGAAATTTAAGTATTTTAAATTTCAATAGGCTTCTTGATCGTTGAAGGTAATATTAAGATACCAATTTACCAATATTGTTCCAATGACGTTAATAATCTAAATATTAGACTGGGACATCTTTCACATTTTCAATCAGGTGCATTGATTAATGTAATAAATAGACATAAGACCCTGTTGTGGGAGAGATAAGAACAACTACAGGTAAACCTACCTACACCAGAACTTACCCTGTCGTTAAAGGATATTGTAGATAAAGATAATAAAAAATTGCTGAACGATCATAAGACCATCTCGATCTCCTCACAATTCTCCTATTTGGGTGGACAGGACGCATCAGGAGAAAAGACATACAGAGTAGTGGTAGATTTCAGGAAACGGAATGAAATCAAAATCGCTGACATATATCCATTCCCAGAAATTAGCGAAGTCTTAGGACGTTTGGGAAGAAACAGGTTCTTTACAGTAATCGATCTTAAAAGTGGGTTTCATCAAATCCCGCTTCTAGAACTGAATCAAGTAGAATAAAAATATCAGTGGGAGACTTAGAGAAGGAAGCCATTGACTAGCTCAAAAATGCTCTCATATCACAAGAAGTTATATTGTCTTACCCTAATTTTGAAAAGGAATCTCACCTTACAACCGACGCACAGAGGGGTATTTGGCCAATCTAGGCGGCCAAAATTATTTTGATTGAATTTTGTATGCAAAATATTTAGAAAAGACATGTTGTGGCATTTAAAATTGTTAATTTATATAAACAAGCAAAAATACGTATTTCATGTTTTTCGGCAGCAGCTATATTAGCAATTATTGATGAAATATTGCAGATTTCGGAAATTCGTAAAACGTCTTCACGAACTATGAATTTGACCTTTGAAGAACCTAGATTTGGAAACAAAAAATATTGTAAATGCTAAATTTTAAAATGAAATGTGTAAAAGAAGTGTGGAATAAAGCAGCATGTACAGTAAAGCATCAGAATTTTTGGTACATTTTTCAGCAGTAGCATACTTCAAAGGGCTATAAAATAGTCATCCGCACATATCCGCAGCCAATTTTTTTTTTCCAAACCATGAAATATCAATTAATACACCCGAGCGAGAATCTCAGTTGCGTTAAGTGGTGTTATACAACTTTATGACTATAGTTAATTTTTTTAATCAATTAAAATTAACAAAAATACCACCATTTTCAATGTAGCTCTGCCGGTACCAGAATATATTATATTCCTATTAAACTATGTGAATTATATCATATTTACCTGCATTACAATTATCCATTTTAATAAAATTCATAAACTGAAAACACGCTTTTACTCAAGTTTTTTTCACGTTGACTTGTCTCAAACACAGCAAAAAAGCATATGCCCAATTAGCAAAACGAAACTTTGACTGCGTGGTGAAAGCGAACGAAAGCAAAAAGGAATTAAAAAATAACGGGATCTAGTCCAGCATTCTATTCTCTTCACCCTACGGTGGGTAGTTAAAAAAAAAGTGAGTTTTGAAAATTCGAATTTTGGCCGCCTAGATTGGACAAATACCCCTCTGTGCGACGCTTCGAATATTGCTATCAGAGCGGTATTGAGTCAGGGAGGTCGACCAAAAACCTTTATTTCCAAGACTTTGCCGAAGGAAGAAGAAAATTATGCTACAAATGAGAGGGAAATGCTGGCCATAGTTTGGGCTTTGCGGAACCTCAGAAACTACCGATATGGTATTGCAAAAGTGGGGCTCTTTACGGATCATCAGCCTCTAACCTATGCACTCAGTAATAAGAATAGTAATTAAAACAAGTAAAAGTGCTATATTCGGCTGTGCCGAATCTTAAATACTCTTCACAGATGTAATTCTTCTTTCTTTCTTGCTAAAACAGGAAGTAGGTTTAATTAAAAGATGTAACATAGTTTTATTTGACAAAAAATTCAAATTTTTAAACTTTTTGGTGACTTCCATGTACCATAAAATATTTTATTTTTCAACCCTGGAGTCGAAATTTAGATTTATTAAGATTTTAATACCAATTTTGTTCTTCCTGAATTACAAAACAGTTTGAATTAGCATAAACAACAACGTCAATTTCCTATTTTATTACTTTTAAGTACATTTCAATTTCCCAACCCTGGAAACGAAATTTAAATTTTTTTACCAATGCAACTCTTAATGAGGCATGAAATAGTTTTATTTAAGAAAAACTTATTATTTGTAACCTTTTTGGTCAGTTTCATGTACTACAAAATAATGCAGTTATCCAACTCTGGAATCTAAACTTTGATTTTTTTTTTCATTTTTGATACCAATTTTGTTTTTTCTGAACTAAAAAATAGTCTTAATTAGTAAAAAACCGATGTTAGTTGCCTTTTTGGTTACTTTTATATATACAAAAATTTAAATTTCCCAACCCTGGAAGCGAAATTTTAATTTTTAAATTTTTTTTATCAATGCAAATCTGCATGAGGTATAAAGTAGTTTTGTTTAAGAAAAACTAAAATTTTGTAACCAGTTTGGTTATTACATGTACTACAAAATATTGCATGTACCGAAAAAACTTTCATTTTCTCAACCCTGGAAGCGAAATTAAAATTTTTTGCTTATCAGTGCAACGCTTCATGAGGTATAAAGTAATTTGTTTTTAAGAAATATTTAAAATTTTTAACCATTTTGGTCACTTTCATGTACTATTAAACATTGCACTTGTCCATCCCTGGATTCGAAATTTTATTTTTGAATTTTTGATACCAATTTTGTTCTTCCTTAGTTATAAGACAGGCTTAAAAAGAAAAAAAAACAACATTAGTTGCCTATTTGATTACTCTTACGTATAAGAAATTATGCAATTTCCCACCCCAAAATTTGAATTAGAAAAATTTGTTTTTAGCCAATGCAAATCTTCATGACGTATAAAGAAGTTTTGTTAAAGAAAAACTTAAAATTTTTAAAAATTTTAGTTACTATATGTACTACAAAATACGTAATGGGCCGAAAAAAATTTTTATTTTTTTAGTTTTTAATAGACCAAAGTACGAAATAGGTTTAATTTACAAACATTAAAAAAAATTGATTTTTGGTATAAATTTTGCGTCGAGAAATAAGTGTAAGCTTCCCAGCTCTGGAGCCGTATTGCGGATCTTTCTGAATTTCAATACCACTCTATTAAAGTTCATTTCCATTCTAACGGTCCAAGAAAGAAGTCTCTAGCTCTTCTGAGTGCTTGGGAAAACCGTACATACAGACGGATATCGGTCAATCGTCATCGCTATTCATAAGGATCCAGAATATATGTATATACTTTCTGGTAAAGATATCGAAGAAATTACACACGGAATGACAAACCTATAAATACCCTTTCACTTTTTTGTGAAGGGTATAAAAATAGGCAGGTTTAAAAAGAAAAATGTTAAAATAGCTTAACAAATAATAATAAGTTTGTCAATAGGTGACTCTAGCTATCCATTAGAGCCGTGGCTGGTGATACCACTAACAAATCAGCCAGGAGGTAGCCCTAAATTCCGCTACAATGAGGCATTATGTAAAGCACACAATCCAGTTGAAAGACTTTTTGGCGTTATCAAAGCAACTTGGTGATGCTTATCTCAGCAAAGAATGCTCCTGTATGATCCCAGATTTGCGGGAAAAATTGTCACCGTATGTGGAGTATTGCATAATTTTCACTTAGAAGAGCAAGTGAACCTACCCGAAAATGAGTTTTCAGATCACCAAATAGGGAGTACTTCGCTACCCCAAGATGCGCCATCCTCTGTAGCAAAACGCGTACAAGAACGCCTTATTCCCAATTTTTTTAATTAGTCTATTGCACTATTGAATTTATTTTGTTAACTTGCAAGCATTAAAAATTAAGAGAAACGAAATGAATATAGTGTTCATAATCAACTTTTGGTTTTATATATCAAATAAATACACAAAAATTCATGAGCAATTTACTATTATAACTGTTTTAGTCTTAGTACTATTCAAAAAACTACAATCTTATCATATATTATCTTATAAATTATGTTAAATAAAATAAAAACAAGTAAAAGTGTTATATTCGGCTGTGCCGAATCTTAAATACCTTTCACAGATGTAATTCATCTTTCTTTCTTTCTTGCCAAAACAGAAAGTAGGTTTAATTAAAAAATTAAAATGATGTTATCGGTTACTTTTATATTTAAGACAACTTTTAAATTTTTCGGCTAGGAAGCTAAATGTTTGGCTTTTCTTATATTTAATACCTATGAACGCCTTTCAAAAATATTTTATATATTTAATTTACAAACAAAAAAAAGATTCCGTTTCATGTACCCCAAAAAGTTCTAATTGTCGAACCGTAGAATCGTCTTTTAGATTTTGTTGGTTTTTAATACCAGTTTACTTCTTTCTGATGTACAAAGCAGGTATAATTAATTCATCATAAAAATCAAAAATAACAAATAAAATGGCTGCTTTTATGAAACGAATTTTTAATTTTTTAATACTAATCTAATATTTGCTGATATATAAAATAGGTTTAATTCACTAAAAACACAAAATTTGGAATTTATGTACATATGTACTTATATGTACCAAAAAATTTCGATTTTCCAACACTGGAACCGAATTTATAATTTTTTGATACTAGTTTAATTTTTTCTGAAATATCTAGTAGGTTGAATTCACTAAAAGCACAAAATTTGGAATTTATGTATGTACTATTATGTACGAAAAATATTTCTATTTTTCAACTCTGGGAGCTAATTTTTATTTATTTACCAATGCAATTCATAGTGAAGTGTAATATCCCTGACAGACATAGGATTTGTATACCATGATATAAATACTATGGTTTTTGATACTACTTTGGCATGACAGACATGTGGTATATATACTAATATTTTTGTTTTTATTTTCGTGTAATAAAAAAAATGAAAAAAGAAAAACTTTTTAGCATAATTGTTAATAATAACAACAAAATTGCATATTTTAGGCGAAAAAAGAAATTGTGTTTTCGCTATTCGTTAATTATGTACAATCGCCTTAAAAGAAGAATATGCTTTTTTTCATTCTAAAATAATAAAAAAGAAGATATAAACCACATTATTTTGTGGTTTAATTGTAGTATAGGCTGACACACATGTAGTATAGAATACTAATGTGGTATAGAAATCCTATGTCTGTCAGCGGTATAACATAGTATTACTTGATAATTCAATTCAATTTATTGCGTAAGATGATATTTACAAAGTTTACTTACAAAAGTATATGGTACATATTTACAAAGAGTTTAAGGATTTTTCCTTTTTCTACTTAATTATACAAATTTGTTTCATGGTATGTGAATTAATTACATAGTATTTAAGTTAAGGAGAAAATTTGAAAAAACCTTTTGACATTTTGTGTTACGATAAAAACTTAAAACCTACTTAAATTACTAATCTAAAGCTGGGCTAGCTCAGCTATATGATTATATTCGGAATATGAACACTTAGTGTTGAAATTTTCATACAATCTGTATATTTTAGCAGCAATCAAATCGACATTCGCGATTTGGTGACGTCTCTCTGTGGAGTAGTGCCTGGGAAGATTATGAATTAACTTTAGAAGTTTATTTTGAAGAATCTGTAGCCTTCTTATGTGGCATTTAGCACTTTTTGCCCAAACGGGAACTGCATAAAATATTATTGCTTGAAATATTAATTTAAATATTAGCATTTTATTGCTAACGATTAAAACTGAGTTTCTGTTTATTAAAGGATAAAGGGTTCTTATAAGTACGTTACATTTATTAACGGTGTATGATATGTGATCTCTAAAAGTTAATTTGGGATCTAGAACTACACCTAAATACTTTACTTTTTTATCCCATTCGATTTCAGTATTGTTTACTATTATATTATTTTGAGGAATAAAGCATGGTTTTCTTTTTCTAGTAAAATATATAGCTTGGGTTTTATTATAATTTAATGCTATTTTCCATTTTGTGAAATATTTAATTAATATTTCCATAGCCAATTGAAGGTTTGCTAATATTTCAGAGTATAAGATACCAGAACATAGGACTGCAGTATCATCTGCAAACATAGAAATGACACAGTCATTTATAGTAGGTATATCCGCTGTGTATATATTATACAAAATTGGTGATAGACAAGATCCCTGAGGACATCCTGCATTTATTTGAAAAACGTTCGAACATTTGGAGCCTATGTATACTCTAAAGGACCTCGATGATAAATAACTTTGAATTATTTTAATAATATTTGATGGAAAATCGAATTGAATTAGCTTATATATTATGCCATCGTGCCATACATTATCAAATGCAGCTTTTATGTCCATCAATATCATACCGGTGCAACGCTTCTTGAGGTATAAAGTAGTTTTATTTAAGAAATATTGCAAATTTTTTACTACTTTGGTAACTTTCATGTACCATAAAATATTGCACTTGTCCATCCCTAGATTCAAAATTTTATTATTTATTTTTGAATTTTTGATACCAATTTTGTTCTTCCTGAATTATAAGACAGTTTTAGTTAGCGAAAAACAAAAAAAAAAAACATCAGTTGCCTGTTTGAATACTTTCATGTAAAAAAAAACTCAATTTCGCACCCCTGAATGCAAAATTTGAATTTAAAAAATTTAATTTTGTTTTTGCCAATGCAAATCTTCATGACGTATAAAGTGGTTTTGTTAAAGAAAAACTTGAAATATTTAACAATTTTAGTTACTACATGTACTACAAAATATGGAATAGGCCGAAAAAAAAATTTTAATTTCCCATCCCTGGAAAATTTTTGTTATTTTTTTAGTTTTTAATAGACCATTGAGGCTTCCCAAAGCACGAAATAGGTTTAATTTACAAACATTAAAAAAAATAATTGATTTTTATGAAATTTTTTATTTGACAAATTGTTGTCACAATACTATTATATATAAATGAAATTTATTTGTTGGTGGTTAAGCAATGTCTATATGCATTTCATTGGTGCTTTACCAAATCATCATTAGACTTTAACCACAGATTTGAAAAGTTAAAAACCTCTTATCTTATGCATATACTTCCGAAAACCATCTGAGAATTCACAATTTGTAAATTACAAACTATTTTCAAAAATAAAAACAGAATAAGAATAGTAGGCCTTGACACTCATACGAAACTAAACCAACAAATAAAGTATATTCGATATGAATCTATTTTATTTTTCTACACCTTTATACAATCAGAAATCCATTGGATAACAAGAAAAGTATTTATAAGGCAAAATGAAAAATGAAATCTTAATCAAACTGCTATGAAATTTTTTATTTGACACATTGTTGTCACAATACTATTATATATAAATGAAATTTATTTGTTGGTGGTTAAGCAATGTCTATATGCATTTCATTGGTGCTTTACCAAATCATCATTAGACTTTAACCACAGATTTGAAAAGTTAAAAACCTCTTATCTTATGCATATACTTCCGAAAACCATCTGAGAATTCACAATTTGTAAATTACAAACTATTTTATTTGTTGGTGGTTAATTTTATATTGTGACAACAATGTGTCAAATAAAAAATGTCACAACAGTTTGATTTAGATTTTATTTTTCATTTTGCCTTATAAATACTTTTCTTGTTATCCAATGGATTTCTTATTGTATAAAGGTGTAGAAAAATAAAATAGATTCATATCGAATATAATTTGTTTGTTGGTTTAGTTTTGTATGAGTTTCAAGGCCTACTATGCTTATTATGTTTTGATTTTTGAAAATAGTTTGTAATTTACAAATTGTGAATTCTCAGATACTTTTCGAAAGTATATGCATAAGATAAGAGGTTTTAAACTTTTCAAAACTGTGGTTAAAGTCTACTTATGACTTGTTAAAGCACCAATGAAATGTCTATAGACATTGCTTAACCACCAACAAATAAATTTCATTTATGTATAATAGTATTGTGACAACAATGTGTCAAATAAAAAATTTCATAACAAAAAATAATAAATAAAAACAATTCATACAAAAAATAATAAACGAAAACAATTCATACAAATAACTTAATCAAAAACGCAAAACGCACTATTAACATTTAAAAAGTTTTTTCATTTAAATAAGTTTTACAGTAAAACTTTTTAGATGTTACGAGTAGATAGGGCGTTTTGCATTAATAACAAAAACAATTAATACAAAAAATAATTAATAAAAACAATTCATACAAAAAATAATAAATAAAAAAAATTCTTACAAATAAACAACAATAAAATAAAATAGTTTGATGCATGCAGTTACAAGTTGTTGAGGGAGTTGGACAAATTGTTAAATGCAGCGGCTACCTCTTTCATTCTTTCTCCCATAGTTTTAATGGCTTCTGCCATCATTTTATTGGCTTCAGCAGCCGCTGCGCTTGATTGAACTGCCATCTATTAGAAAAGGAAATACTCGTAATAATAAACATAGCAAAGATATTTACTACTTATCATATGTACCTTTAAAGTGCCAGCTTGCTGTTTTGCGATTTCCAGAAACTTGTTCCGTAAATCGCTATCTTCTTCCAGCTTTCTTTTCAAGTTCCTGCGTGGCGTGTTTCTCCCCGGCGTCTTGGGAGTGTCCAATATACATATATATGGTTTTTGATGCCATTTCAGATAAAACGGTCTCCTCTTCCTCCTCGAGCCGTAGTTGAAATTGCTAATAATGAAAAGAATTGTAAAAATAATTTTAGAAAATTTACATCGCTTAAGCTCACCTCTTCCGATGGCACGTTCTCTGCAACAGTTACGTGCCCCTCAATGTAATCATTACCAATGAGGGCCACCACACGTCTCTCAAGGTCGGTAATGGGCTCCTGACTGGTAGGTCTGTTGCCAGTCCGCGAGTTAATTTCTTTTTCTTAGAAAATGAGTAAAAAATATATTTTTGTAGCACAAGAAGTGCTGTTCTTTATTCAAATATATTCTTAAGACTGCATTACAAGGTATATCTTACAAGTATTTGTACAAAGTGTGTCTTTGTTTCATATATGTATGTATAATTATGTCTAGACAGTTTTTATTTACTTATGTCTATGAATTAGGTTTTATGAGGATCTTTGTACTCAAAATCTCTTTGTTCGATTTTGTTCTTAGATATTATTTTGGATTAATGTTTATGATAGGGATAACCGTAGTTTACCCTTTACTGTGTTATCTTATGTTTTATGGTCTGTCTGTGTTTATTTATTAATGTCTGTTGGGAATGTTACGCGTTAACTCTCCCCTGTGTCGAAAAGAAAACGTCCTCGCTTTTATGCCTGAGTCTGAAGTCTAAGTAATTCTGCCTCGTAATGTCTTGTATCTTTCTCCTTTGTTGTGCTCTGTAGCATTTGCAGATGTGTACCAAAGAGTAAATTATTGCGAGTATCAAAATCATGTATAGTGTGGTCATTACTGGATGTTCCTCTAAAGGAATAAAAAATTTAGAAATTTCTTATATGTTTGAAAATTTGTGTGGTGTATCTGAGTACATTATATCAAAAATTGTTAGTTCTTCATTATGTCGTCTATGTATGATTTCCAGTATGTTTTGTTTCAAATTTATGTACCTGACTGAGTCAATGGTTATGTTTTTTTCGAACTGTACCAAATGTGGTCCGCTGTATGTTTGACCAAGGATTACGTGTTCGTTATCAAGGAATACATTTCCGTTGCCTAAGTATTCAAGGTTAGCATTATTTTCGAGTTTAATATTACATTCTGCTGGCTTATCATTTAAGATACTTAAAGTACAATTATCTAGATTATTAATTTTACATATGTTTGTATCCAATATATTTTTACAATTTTTTATTCTTTTAAATTCATTGTTGCAGAAGGCAATCTTATCGTCTAATACTAATTTTCCATTTCTTTGAGAGATTGGATATATTTTGTAAAGTTTACATTTCTCTTTTATAATGGGATATTTGTATACAGTTATTAGAGTTTGATTAAGTTTACATATATGAATGTCAGAGTATTCTAATATATTTATTATAGGTAATTGAATTTTTTCATTATATAAGATTTCTTTTATTTCTTGCAAGTCTAAAGTGCCTGAATAAAAGTTATTATTTTTTGCAAAGTTTATTGTGTTGGTTAAAGTTTAGAGTTCCCTATAGACTTCATTCAACATAAATTCTTCGTTTATTTTTTCAATTTTTAATTTATTCATAATTTTTTCATACTGAGAATTTATTATTTTCTGTTTGTTATTATTTTCAATTAATTGGTTTATTCTAGTTTTAATTTCTATTTCGTCTTCATGATCTGGTGTTCCAGTTATAAATTTCAAAGCAGAGCCTACAAAATTTAGGGATCTTTTATTTCTTTCACTTGTTAGTTGATTTTTTAATATTTCAATTCTGTTGATTAATATTTGTGATTCTAGATTATTTTCTATGTTATATATATTTTTTACAATGTTTTCATATGGTTGTAAAATTTTGGTTAAATTAATTACGTGGTATAGGTATTCATTGGATTAATATGTATTTTTTATTTTCTAACTTTGTAACATTAAATGCTAGTGTTACATTCGTTATTATTGTGATATATATTATTATTTCTTTTAGCATTTTGAGTTTTAATATTGTCTTTATGTATGACTCGTTTTTTATTTGTAGTTACCATTGTCTGTTTCTACAATATGCTTTGCAAACTTTGCTACTTCTTTCTTTCGTCTGTGTGTATTTGAGTATATTATGTCTCCTTTATTGAAGTCGACTTGTTTACGTCCCTTATTGTGGTATTCCAAGGTTTTTTCTTGAGCTTTTTTTATTAGTTCATATGTGTGAGGATACTTCTTCGCTGAAAAGAACACGTCCTCGGGTTTCTCTTTTGTAACCAAATGAATAGTATAACCTCAAATAAATTAGTCCTTTGCGGATTTTTTGAAATTAAATTTACTAGTTCAATAATAGTGCTGTGCACACGTTCAACTTGACCGTTTATTGTTGAATGGAATGGTGCTGAGACAACATGTTTTATATGTAGTCTTTCATATATTTGATTTGCTAAGATTCCATTAAAGCAGTGATGTCAGCCTCATACACAATTGTGGAAACAAAACTCACATGTACGCTTACGCTCTTTTATTTTGCGAGCGTAAAATATAATTGTTTACTGAAAAACACTCTCATTCAGCGGGAAGTATCGCAAGTCCTGTTTTGAGGCCTTTAAACAGAAATAATATATTTATATAAATATATATATACAATACACATAAGAGGTTTGAAATAAGTTGGATCCACTGTATGTAGGTACATCTTTTCGAAAATTTCTTAAAGTAGCTTTTAAATTAATTCATAAGTAAGACTTTTTGTAAAAATTGTTTCTCTTGTATATAAACTAACCAAATGTTCAGCTTAAAAATGGAGAAATATTTTAAAATTAAATATCTGAGCACTTGGCAATTTTCGAAACCCTTTTGTACAACTTATAAAATTAGAAGATATTATTTGTAAATAAAAGGATACTCTTAGAAAAGGCCACTAGTTAGGCCTCGCAACCGCACATTTCTCCCGCTGGGAATGTAAGAGATAAGAGTGATCTCACCAACACAATCACATTTGACATCACTGCATTAAAGCCAGGTTCGTTATCTGTTATTACAAACTCTGCGTTTGGGTATGTAAAGAGAGAGTTCTCTCTATTAGGTTTGCGATCGTATTTAAATATTGGACATGAATCGCATTTATTTGCTAGTTCCGTAGCGTTTTTTCTAATCCCTGGCCAAAAGTATTTTCTTTCTAATTCTAGTATATTATTTTGTACATTTCTATGAGCTCTCTCATGGGTTTGTTTGACTATCTTTAATTGTTCTTCTTTATCAATTATGTCTTCTACTAAATCGTTTGCGTGTATGAATTTGACCGCAGGAAATGTAGTTGGTAGTGTATTTTTTATTTTATAAATTGTCTCTGCGTATTTTAGTATTAGTTTCATATTTTCTATCAGTTTCTCGTTAGTTGTAAATTTTATTGTATGTCTGGTATACCTTCTGAATATGTTTTTAGACTCGAGTGAATCTGAATTGTCTTGTATTATTAAGATTTGATTTTTAAAGTTATTCAACGGTTTTTCACTTCGCTTCAATTCTTCTATTGGCGAACTTTGAGCAGAGCGCTGAGATTCCTCTATACTTGAATTTATTTGTTGCTGTCTGGATAAAGCGTCAGCTACAACATTTTGATGTCCTGGTTTGCACAAGATTTTTGCTCCAAATTCTTCTATGAAGTTTTTCCATCTTTTTAGTTTGGTGTTTGGATTCTTTTCTGATACCGAAAATGTTAATGATTGGTGGTCAGTGTAAATGGTTAAGTCTGCTATGCCATAAAGGTAATTCCTAAGTTTTTGCAATGCCCATACTATGGCTAATAATTCTTTCTCGTTAGTCGAATAATTCTGTTCAGTCTCATTTAGTGTTCTAGATATAAACGATATTAATCGTTTTTCCTGTGAAAGAACTGCCCCTATTGCAAAATTAGTTGCGTCTGTTGTTAATACAAACGGTTTATTAAAGTCTGGTCTAAAGCATTTTCATCCAAAGTTATGTTAATCTTTGCACTTTGGTTCTTTGAAATACCTCCATTTTCTCCTCTTAAAAATGTGGTTAATGGTTTTGTAATTTTAGCAAAATCTTTTCTGAATTTTCTATAATAACTTGCTAAACCTAGAAATGATCTGAGTTCCTTTAATGTGGTAGGAACAGGAAAATTTGTTATTGTCTGTATCTTCGTAGGATTTACGGTGATGCGGTCATGTTTTATTACATGTCCTAAGTATTCAATATCCTCTTTAAAGAAGTGAGATTTTTCATTAGAAATTTTCATATTGGCTTTTCGTAATGCATCCACTATTGTATTGATGTGTTCTATATTTTCTTCTTCTGAGGAAGAGTATATGAGAACATCATCTATGTAGACATAAGCAAATTTCCCTGAGGATGTCGTCTACGCATCGTTGAAAGATGGATGGTGCATTCTTTAATCCAAATGGCATCCGTAAAAATTCATACTTAGCGCCGTTTATCGAAAAGGCTGTTTTCTCACGATCTTCTTTCTTTAATCTAATTTGATGAAATCCTGAATCCAAATCTAAAGTTGTAAATACCTTAGCTTTCCCTAAATTCTGAATTGTTATATTAACGTCAGGCATCGGGTATTAGTAATAGTCTGGGAGTTAAATTTTTGAAAATCTACAACCATGCGCCTTTTTGGTCTACCTTTGTCATCAGTGCCTTTTTTTGCGACTGTCCATATGGGACTGTTGTAGGGGCTTTTACTTGGCTGAATTATTTCATTATGTAAAAGGTCCTGAATTTCCTTGTTGATAAACTCGTTATCAGAATATGTGTTTAGTTTATCGTGTGGGTTTTTTCTTTATCCCTATATTTCATTTCATTATTTACTAAATCCATTGTTGCACCTATTTCTCTCAATCCCTGGATCCCTAGAATCATGTCAGAACTACTTAGTGAATTAATCTCGAAGAATGTCAAGTCATAATTAAATAAATGTATAGATTTTTTACTTTTCACATATGAATATCCATGCAACGTTTTTACTTTAATTGGATTTTCTAATTTAACACTATATTCTATTTTACACCTGGAGTCTATATAATTATTAGTAGCTCCACAATCTATTATATTGATGGTCTTACCTGTTTTCCAGTCTGTTTTTTGTAAATGTGGTAGACCATCTCTTAGTCTAAAAAAGCTGTTTTGTAGTCACCTTTTTTATAGTATTCGCCTTGTATTGAGGTGATGTCATTTTCTTCTACTGTGTTGTTGATTCGTTGTTGCTTGTGTTGAATGAAGTGGTTGTTGGAACCGTTGTATTCTCGTTTAAAAGGTTGTTGGCGAAAAGGACTGTTGCCTCTTTGTTGATCATTGTTACGTTGGAATTGAGTGGGTTGACGTACGTTTCTATCTGTAGTATCTACTTCCATCGGTTGGCTTGTCGTTTGATAATTGGGTGTTGACTTTACATTCCGGTACTGTACATTCGGTTGATAACGATTCTTTTCAAAGTGTGACGTTCTTTGTTGATTATGTTGGTGACTCTTTGGATGTGGTCGATGACCTGGTGAATCAAACTGTAGATGTTTGTTGTCATGGTATATGCTGCTGGCTATAGCATATGCTTTCTCTCGGTCTCTTGGATTTTGTGCGTAGAGAGTGCCAATCGTGTATTTGGAATTCAAACCTGTTATGAATGCTCAAACCGCCTCTTGATTTGCGAACGATTTCATTGTTTCGTCCCCTTTTTCCATCTCAATTTTTGAAGGTATGAGATTAAGTGCTTCGTTCATTGCTGAATGATACTCAGCTAATTCCTTTCTTCCTTTAGAGATCCTTTTCATTTCTTCTAGGAGTACGTACATTGGACGTACGTACATTGGACGTATGTATAATCTAAACGATTTATTATAGAATAAAAATTAAAAATTGTGTTGTGATTTATTAAAATGTCTGCTGCTGCTCCTTGAATTTTTCCTCGAACTATGGCCAATGCTGTGTAGTACGTTGGTGTATTTTGAAACCCCTTTATTGTTTCCATGTGAGTCCATGCTGCCCATCTCCATGCTCTATATTTCTTTTTGTCACCATCGAAAATGGGTAGAATCTTGAATACCTCTGTTGGAGCCCTTCTTAGTATTCATTTTGTGGATTTTCTTTAAACACTAATATTATCTCTTTGCATTTAATAAATCTTAGTATTCAACTTACTTTAATTACTACGAATGATTTTTATCCACACTGTATATTCCTTTTTTATTTATTTCCAATATTTTCTTGCATTGTACATAAATACAGTTTCAGAGCGTGTCTGTATAAAAAAGAAAACTTGAATACAAATGATATACATAGTAACATTTATAACGTTTTGCTGAAAACAAGTGTGTTTTGTAATCCGTTGTGGTTGGTTCATATATACGTTTTTTAAAAAAGCACTGCGCTTTGAGTTTAATACGACGGTGTGTTTAAACAAACATTTAACAAGACAAAGATTAATATATACGAACCACAAATCATACATTATTTGGCGCCCAACGTGGGGCACGAATTCGCAAAATATACGTACAATTAAACAAATACCTAAAATAAAGCAATAAGTGTTAGTACAAATGCAAAAACGTAAAATTTGTGCTAAGTAAATAAGACAGATTACCAGAGATTATTCAGAGGTGAAAGCAAGAAATACAGCAGAAATTGTCTGCATTAATTCTGTATAATTTTCGAGCTCTTAAATATTAACAGATTGCTGTCAAAAGTTAATTATCACACATAACGCTCTCTTAATATGGCAGATTTAGAGTCTCTCACAAAACAACGGCAAACTGTGAAAGCCAATGTAACAAGAATAAAAAATATTATTTCATCTTCTATGTCCCTCGCAGAATTAGAATGCCGTCTATCTTTAGTTGAAGCATATTTCAAACAGCTTTTGTCTATACAAACAAGCATAGAACAATCAAACCCAAAGGACACGGCAAGAGTTGACATTGAAGAATTGTGCATTACCACTAAATCCAAAATTATAGAATTGTTGGGTGACAATTATAAACGCCAAAGCTTTGACACCTCAATCGCGGTTCCCTTTGCAACGCACAGCAAACTGCCAAGTCTCGAGTTGCCGAAATTCGATGGAAAATACTCAGCATATAAAAATTTCATGTCATCATTTAAACAGTTTGTCCATAACGACTCGTCGTTATCTAACATCGAAAAGTTCAACCACTTATTGCACTGTTTGTCAGGCCAAGCTTTAGATACAATAACAGCAAATAACAGCAGAAAACTATGAAAAAGCAGTAAAACGTCTAGAGGAACGCTATGATAATAAAACTTTTATATTCATGGAGCACATTCAAAATCTTTATGAGCTGCCCAACCTGAAGACGGCATCTGGCATGAAATTACGAAGTCTAGTGGATAGTGCATTAGCTATTTTCAGCTCATTAAACTCATTAGGAAGCTCTGATGATATATGCAACGCCTTAATCATTATAAGCGAAAAGGCGGACACCGATACGCAAGCTAAATGGAGAGAGAAACTAGACTATACACAATTGCCATCGTGGGATCAATTCTGTAAATTTTTGGAACGTAGATGCCAGTTCTTGGATTCTTCTCAGGACTTACCATCTGTTCCGGATAACACGGCAGCTAATCAAAAACGTCACACAAATCGGCAGCAAAATTATCGGTCATTTCACACTCAACAAAAATCGTGTTCTTTATGCAAATGCTTAGACCACTGGTTGACTGGTTGCTCAAAGTTCCAAGCCATGAATAGCGAAAATCGATTTCTTACTGTGAAAAAATTGGGCTTGTGCATTAATTGCCTCTCTGAAGGTCACGTGCTGTCCAAGTGTAAATCTAAAAATAAATGCAAAACCTGTAATAAATCTCACCACACTATGCTTCACCACAATACTCCACAACAACACGTTTCAGCGACCACTAAGGTCAATACAGGCAATTATAACTCATTGCCACCGGTAATTCAATCAGCGCCTGTAGAGCCATCATCCTGGGCGGTGGTAAACGTTCATTTAGGTAAGTCGTTCGATGGGGTTATTTTAGCCACAGCTGTCACTCTTGCTCGTAATGCGATTGGCGGATTAACATTGGGTCGTGCACTCTTAGATTCGTGTTCGCAAGTCAATCTTATTACAGAAAAGTTTGCAAATATCTTAAATTTACTTAAAACGAAAACCTCAGTAAACATAACCGGTGTCGGATCCACATCAACGAAAATTAAATTTGAAACCAACACAGTGGTACGTTCTCGTTATAATAGCCAAGATTTACACTGAACTTTTACATTGTAAATCGTATATCTTAATATCAAAAGCTGGAATTTACCTAAAAATGTAACTTTAGGCTACGAACGGTTTAACGAATCTCAAACAATCGACATGTTAATAGGTGCAGATGCCTTTTTCGAAATCCTGGGTACTCATAAGGTTAAACTTGGGTACGGTCTACCAACTTTACAAGAAACTTGTCTTGGCTACGTAGTGTCAGGAAGTTATAAAGCGTCAAAATGCGCGCATAAAAATCAATCATATACAACCACTATCGATAACACCGATGAAAATTTGAGTAAGCAGTTAGAAGTCTTGAAGCAGTTAGAGGTCTATGGAAAAAGTTTCTTTACCTAGTACAACTTATAATGCCGAGCATAAATCATGTGAAATAAACTTCATAAAAAATATAAAGGTTTTAAGTGATGGCAGACTCCAAGTGATGTTGCCTTTCAAGAGTGACCCTTCAACACGGGGGTTATCATATAATACAGCTTTAAAAAGATTTCAATCACTAGAGAAACGGTTGTCTGGAAACTCTGATATAAAACAACAATATTTGTCTTTCATGAAAGAGTACGCAGAAATGGGACACATGAGTAGAGTACAGCCAAACTTAGAAAAACCACATTTTTACTTACCCCATCAATACGTATTGAAACCAAATAGTGTCAGCACTAAATTACGTGTAGTGTTTGATGCGTCATCGACGAAATCACTGAACGACATTTTATGCGTCGGTCCCACTATTCAAGATGAATTGTTTTTGTTGCTCGTTCGCTTTCGACTTTGCAAATACGCTCTTACTGCAGATATATCGAAAATGTACAGAATGATAAGTATGCATTCATCTCATCGACCATTTCAACAAATTTTATGGAGATATGACGAAACCCAGCCAATTTCTACTTATCAATTGAATACAGTAACTTACGGATTATCTTCGTCCCCATACCTGTCTATTCGCTCTTTGCACTTTCTTGCTGACAAACATCAACATATCTATAAGATTGGTTCAGCAACTGTAAAATCACAATTCTATGTGGATGACGTATTGACTGGAGCGAACGATGTGGAGACACTTTACAAAATCAAAGAGGAAACAACATCACTTTTGAAACAAGGTGGGTTCGAACTGACAAAATTTAAATCTAACTACCCTTTGTTACAGCCGAATGACAACCAAGCAAAAAATATAAACCTCATCGACAAAACAATCACAAGTGCACTCGGTATAACATGGGATCCAACTATGGACCAATTCCTGTTTTCGTTTCAACCCAAAAAACAATATGCAGTCATTACAAAACGGGCAATTTTGTCTTTGACTTCATCGATTTTCGATCCGTTGGGTTTAATTTACCCTCTCGTTATACAATCAAGAGTCTTATTGCAAGATTTGTGGATTGCAAAAATCAGTTGGGACACCGAAGTTACCCAAACAATAAAAGATCCGTTTTTAAAATTTATAGATGACCTTAAAAATCTGCACTTATTAAAAGTACCAAGGCATATCTTAACCAGTCAAGCATCGATTCAGTTGCATGGATTCTGTGATGCATCACTCCGGGCATACGGATGCTGCATGTATGTCCGCTCCACAAATAGAGCTGGCCAAGTGTCTATCCACTTAATAGCAGCAAAATGTCGCGTCGCACCAACCAGAAAAAGAACTATTCCTCAATTAGAATTATGCGCTGCTCATATCCTTTCAAAACTTTATTCCAAAATTTCACCAGTATTTGACAAATATAATCCTGATACATTTTTGTGGTCAGATTCGACTGTGATATTATCATGGCTTAACAAGCACTCGTCCTGTCTTGTGAACTTCGTAGGTAACCGCATATCTGACATCCAAGCAGAGACGTCACGCTGCAAGTGGCGTCACGTGCCAACATCAAACAATCCAGCAGATATTTTGTCTCGTGGATGCTCGTTATCACAACTTTTATCATCAATTTGGTATACTGGACCATCATTCCTTCAAGAGCCATCTAACAAATGGCCACAGACTAAGTTGCCTTCACAAAGTGATGTTGTGGACTCAGTCGTTCGTAAAGCAGTTTTTAAATGGTGTAAGATGAATACATTAACGAATACTTTTCAGTACTGATTTATTACTAGGAAATTCTGCTCTTATATACAATTTTTAGGTAGACAATAATTATGAACTATTACATCTGTTCTTTGTTCTTAAAACTAAAGATAATAACTACAAACTAAAAACTAAGATAAGCCAGGCGTCTGGACATACATTAAAACTAAGATAAGCCAGGCGTCTGGACATACATTAAAACTAAGATAAGCCAGGCGTCTGGACATTCATTAAACTAAGATAAGCCAGGCATCTGGACGTACAAATTTACACAAACAAAATATCATTATATGTAGGTATTATGCTTCTACATATTATCTGTAAATGTTCATATTTGAACAAATGGTGACAACAGAAAACTTAGTATTGAAATTTATAAATCGTACCAGCTCATACAACCGAATCGTACGTGCCATAGGTTGGCTGTTTAGATTCCGTTACAGAACTGAAAGCAATCATTTGGGTTCAGGCGAGCTACATCGTGCACTACATTGTGCTGTTTGGATAATTCAACAGCATGGTTTCACCGATGAGATAAATACCCTGAAAAAGAATCAGCAAATAAAAAGCTCCCTCAAATCGCTAGGACTTTTTATACAAAATATAGATGGGTTCCCATTGATTCGAGTCGGAGGCCGTTTACATCATGCAAATATACCTGAAAACCGCAAGCATCCATTTCTGTTGCCAAAAGACTGTCATTTTGTAAATATCTTAGTACGCCATATACATATTAAAAACTTTCATGCGGGACCGAAAGCTCTTTTAGCATTCGTTCGTCAAAATTTTTGGATTATGGGTGGCAGAAATATTATGAGACGCATTGTACGGTTGTGCGTCAGCTGCATACGTTATAAACCAATACTTGCGCAACAAGTAATGGGTGATCTGCCAGCTGAACGTGTTACACCTACCCTTTGAAAGATGTGGCGTTGATTTTTGTGGCCCCATACATACATATTTGAAACTTCGAGGGAAGCAACCATATAAATGCTACGTTGCAATTTTCGTTTGTTACGTTACGAAGGCGGTTCATATCGAAGCAGTAACCGACCTCTCCTCCAATGCGTTTATCGCCGCATTAAAGCGACTGATTGGGCGACGTGGGATGCCTTCCAACATTTTTTGCGATAATGCTACAAATTTCATTGGAGCGAATGCTCAGCTTCTTGATCTGAAAAAACTGTTCATGGATAAGTCGTTTCAAAATACTATACATAATTTTTGTCTTAAAAACTTTGTTAATTTTAACTTTATTCCCCCAGAGCCCCACATTTTGGAGGTATTTGGGAAGCTGCGGTCAAGAGTGCCAAAGGTCATCTTTATCGATCGTTATCAAATGCGAAAATGACATATGAAGAGCTATCAACCGCTCTAATCGAAATTGAAGCCATCATGAACTCCCGACCTATTACAGCCCACTCACCTGACCCTAATGACTTGGAGGCACTGACACCTGGACATTTCCTAATTGGAAGTCCACTGAATTCACTACCAGAACCACAAATTGAGTGTCAGGATATAAGCCATATTCAAAGATGGAAACGAATCACCGCTGCAAAACAACATTTCTGGAAAAGATGGTCAACCGATTACCTCAACGAGTTAATACAAAAAAACCGTTGGTCTGAGCCAAAACCAAACTTAAAACCGAATACGCTTGTTCTTATACATGAAGATAATGTACCACCTACGAAGTGGGTTATCGGCCGGATAATCAGGACGTATCCTGGGAACGATAAACGAGTTAGAGTTGCTGACGTTAAAACAATAAAAGGTATATTTCGAAGACCAGTGCACAAGTTGGCTATTCTAATCAACCCTTGAAAGCTGACTCTTTCAACGTCGCCGGATAATGTTGGAGCCCTTCTTAGTATTCATTTTGTGGATTTTCTTTAAACACTAATATTATCTCTTTGCATTTAATAAATCTTAGTATTCAACTTACTTTAATTACTACGAATGATTTTTATCCACACTGTATATTCCTTTTTTATTTATTTCCAATATTTTCTTGCATTGTACATAAATACAGTTTCAGAGCGTGTCTGTATAAAAAAGAAATCTTGAATAAAAATGATATAGTAACATTTATAACGTTTTGCTGAAAACAAGTGTGTTTTGTAATCCGTTGTGGATGGTTCATATACACGTTTTTTAAAAAAGCACTGCGCTTTGAGTTTAACACGACGGTGTGTTTAAACAAACATTTAACAAGACAAAGATTAATATATACGATCCACAAATCATACAACCTCTAAATTCAGAATCACAGGTTCTGTGGTTATTCCGCTGGAACATGCTGTGAGTTGAACACTTGGTTCAATGTTGAATCCTCTGTTGGTTGTTAATGCAGTTATTGTCCTTTTGGCTTCTGCTTGAGCTGCTACCAATGAAGCTATTTGTGCTTGGATGGCTGCTAAGTCCTGTATTAACATCTTTTTGGTTTTTTCTGACGTGAATCTTCTAGTTGCGTCGAAAATCTTTTGTCTTTTGTTCTTAGTTTTTTCCAGTTTTGGTTGAATTCGTGGACCTTTTTTGTAATGTCCTGCTCGTTCTTTTAAATCAATTTATTTAAATTGTACAGGATGTCGCGAACTAATTGTTTTACTATATCCTAATGAATTAATTCTGCTTTTTCAGGATTCGTGGTGCTATTTGGTGTGTAGCTGTTGAACTCGTCCTTTTACTATTGGATGTTCTTTTTTGTACACTTCACTATTTTATCACCGGATTTACTATTACCTTGTATTTAGTATAGCGTTGTTTCCAGTATATTGAGTTGTAGTGATGAACTCTTAGTTGGCTTGAGAATCCCTGTTTATTTTTTACAAGGATCCCGGTTGAGCCCCTTTTCCTTTTTTTAGAAAATGAGTAAAAAATATATTTTTGTAGCACAAGAAGTGCTGTTCTTTATTCAAATATATTCTTAAGACTGCATTACAAGGTATATCTTACAACTATTTATACAGTGTGTCTTTGTTTCAAATATGAATGTATAATTATGTCTAGACAGTTTTTATTTACTTGTGTCTATGAATTAGGTTTTATGAGGACCTTTGTACTCAAAATCTCTTTGTTCGATTTTGTTCTTAGATATTATTTTGGATAAACGTTTATGATAGGGAAAACCGTAGTTTACCCTTTACTGTGTTATCTTATGTTTTATGGTCTGTCTGTATTTATTTATTAATGTCTGTTGGGAATGTTACGCGTTAACTCACGCCAGCTAATTTTTTCTGTCCCGCACCTTGATGCTGGTGCGGCTTTTCAGGTCTCTCCATACCTATAGATCAAAAAATTGTACAGCCACCATATTAAATAGAGTTCACTTATTACCTACCGTTTGACATTAGTCCACTGGCTTGAATGCTACACCAAGACTATTAACCCTCTGACCCGCAAGAGTGCCTCAAAGCACTTATAACAAAAATTGAATTTACTCAGAAACCAATTACCATATTTTGTTTTAATTTTAACGGAGCATTTAGTTACATATCTATTTACATATCTCTCGAAAGTTCAAATACATTTCGACATTTGGCTTCGATTGTGTCAGCTGGTTAGTAAGAGGAATCAAAATTACTGCAAGTGAAATTCTGTCTGTAATTTTTTTTTAAACTAATTTGTATTAACTTCTAGTCGTCCGATCTATTCGAAATAATTTTTGTTGGAAAGGTATGATATCGTTCTTTGAATTTATATGTTTGTAAATGCAAAACAAAACATAGAACATGTACTGAGAACGCAAAAACTAAAGAGTGCCTCAGGGCACTCTTGCGCGTTCCGGCTAAATTTATCCATCACTTATATTCCGTTACTTTTTATCTATTTGTTATATTATTTTAAAACTTTTGTCAAAAAGTGATAGAAATGACAGATAGAAACCGCAGACGTATTAAATTATCCTCTTTGACTGATGATGATGACGAACCTTCATCACCATTTGTCGAAAATGTTGAGTCATGTTCTGCAGCCAAAGAACAAGTCCCATCAACAACTGAAAGAAAACCATAGAAAAGACCCCGTTCTTCGTTACCATTGATGGAAAGTAGTGGTCCAGTAAATGTGTCATCTAATGGTGGCTTCATTGCAAACTATGCAAAAATTCAGACACACAAAGTGCGACCTTCATTTGTGCTGCTCAAACGCTAAAAATTACTTTTACGAATATCATCGTAGAAAGTAAACCATACATTCATATTTTTTATAACATTCATCCAATTTTTAATAAAATTTTATCATAAGTAGTATTTGTTTTTCTTATACTGGAACCGCCAACAGTGCCCTGAGGCACTCTTCACCTTTTCTCACCTAACTCTTAAACTAAGTTCGATAATGACTTTCTGATGTTTTTTTTAAGTTTATTAGGTCATCATTATTTTTTAAAAAATTAGCCAACTATTTTTTTTAAAACTTTAAAAAGTTTGCGTGTTAGAGGGTTAAGCATTGCTGCTAGCTCACTCCACTTTTTTCTTGCTCCAATTTGCCGTTTAATTTTAAAAACTTTTCTGTCGCTACTGCCGGGTTTTCTGACATAAAGTCAGCCATATAGATTAGCTGCTATGCATATGTACATATGTATGTAATAACAATACAAATAAATAAATAAATTTTTTACTTACCTTGTACAAAGATAATAAAAACAAAATAAGCAACGAAAAAAAGGGATTGGGTACGCACAAATTATTTATCACTTTGTTTTTTATACCCTTCACAAAAAAGTGAAAGGGTATATATAGGTTTGTCATTCCGTGTGTAATTTTTTCGACATGCACATGCGACCCCATAAAGTATATATATTCTGGATCCTTATGAATAGCGATGACGATTGAGCGATGTCCGTCCGTCTGTACGGTTTTCCCAAGCCCCCAGAAGAGGTAGAGACTTCGTTCTGGAACCGTTGGATTGAAAATAAACTTAAATAGAGTGCTATTGAAATTCAGAAAGAACCGAAGTATGGTTCCAGACCTGGGAAGCATATACCTATTTCTCGACGCAAAATTTATATCAAAAATCAATTATTTTTGTTATTGTTTGTAAATTAAATCTATTTCGTGCTGTGGGAAGCCTCAATGGTCTATTAAAAACTAAAAAAATAAAATTTTTTTTCCAGGGATGGGAAATTAAAAATTTTTTTTCGGCCTATTCCGTATTTTGTAGTACATGTAGTAACTAAAATTGTTAAAAAATTCAAGTTTTTCTTTAACAAAACCACTTTATACGTCATGAAGATTTGCATCGGCAAAAAAAAATTTTAAATTCAAATTTTGCTTCCAGGGGTGGGAAATTGAATTTTTTTATACATGAAAGTAATCAAACAGGCAACTGATGTTATTTTGTGTTTGTTTTTATACCCTCCAAAAAAGAATTTGGAGGGTATATTCACTTTGTCATTCCGTTTGTAACGCATTGAAATATCCATCTCAGACCTCATAAAGTATATATATTCTTGATCAGTGATGAAATCTAAGACGATCTGAGCATGTCCGTCCGTTCGTCTGTGGAAATCACGATTCAGTCCAAACGAAAAGAGCTAGACTCTTGAAATTCGGGGTAAATATATTTTCAAGCTTAGAAGAGGTTAAGTTCGGAGATGGGCTAAATCGGGCAAGGGGGAAAAAAGTTCTCCTAAGAAGAACTAAACCAACCCAGAAAAAACAACATAACTTTTAAAGTTTTTTGGTTATTTTGTTAAACAAATGATATATATTTATGTCAAATACGGTCCAACGCCTTAAACTGGAGCCATTAAATAAAAAAAAATTATTTGTGGACCCCGCATACTTTATTGGGCGTTATTATATGCAAAAATAGCATAACAATTTAACAAATTGTTTTAGTTAAGCCTACATTCCTTAAAAATAAAATGTTTAAGCTTTAATGGCGAAGCTGAGACGATACCTGGTACTCCTCTGCCCTACCCCCTCCTCCTCCTTCACCACCTAAATGACCCTACAAAAAAAAAATTTTTTTTAATATTGTATGTAATCATCCCAAGCATTTATTTTTATAGTTTTATGACTGCCTGTTTCTGCCCTACCCCCTCCTTCCCCTTTGCCCCCTAAATGACCCTATCAAAAACAAATAAAAAAGTGTTTAATTTTGTATATAATCATCCCAAGCATTTATTTTTAGAGTTTTATGACTGCCTGTTTCTGCCCTACCTCCTTTTCCTCGTAAATGACCCTATAAAATAAAATATTTTATTTTGTATGTAATTATCCCAAGCATTTATTTTTAGAGTTTTATGACAAAGGTGAAATGTTTCCCCCACAGCCCTAGCCAGAGCGACCCCGCCAAAATACAGTTTTTATACCCTCCAAAGAGAATTGGACCCTATAAAGTAAATATGTATATTCTAGATTAGTGATGAAGTTTAACACGGTCTAGCAATGCCCATACGTTCGCCTGTGGAAAACATGACATTGTCTATTTTTGAACCCCGCTCCCTTTAGTGGGCGTTGACGTACGATATTATAAAAAGGAACTCTGTCCCACCAAGTTAAACATTTTAAATTCACTTACTAAATATTTGGAGGGTATTTAAGATTCGACCCGGTCGAATATAACGCTTTTACTTGTTTGCTAACTAAAACTGTCTTATAATTTAGGAAGAACAAAAATGGTATCAAAAATATATAAAAAATAAAATTTCGAATCCATGGATGGACAAGTGCAATATTTTATGGTACATGAAAGTTACCAAAATGGTAAGAAATTTGCAATTTTGTTTAATAATACTACTTTATACCTCAAGAAGTGTTGCACTGATAAAAAAATTGTAATTTCGTTTCCAGGGTTGGGAAATTGAAATATTTATTCTGCATAAAAGTAACCAAAAAGGCAAATGACGTTGTTTCTTTTTGCTAATTAGAGCTGTTTTATAATTCAGGAAGTACAAAATTGGTATTAAAATCTTAAAAAATCAAAATTTCGACTCCAGGGTTGTACAAATGAAATATTTTATGGTACATGAAAGTGAGCAAACAGTTTAAAAATTTTAATTTTTTGTCTAGTAAAACTATGTTACACCTCACTATGTGCACTGGTAAAAAAATAAAAATTCGCTTCCAGAGTTGGAAAATCGAAATATTTTTCGTACATAAGAGCACATACATAAATTCCAAATTTTGTGCTTTTAGTGAATTAAACCTATTAGATATTTCAGAAGAAATTAAACTAGTATCAAAAAATTATAAATTCGGTACCAGGGTTGGAAAATCGAAATTTTTTGGTACATAAAAGTAACCATATATGTTCCC
Organism: Linnaemya tessellans; assembly: GCA_951800035.1. Lineage (NCBI taxonomy): Eukaryota > Metazoa > Arthropoda > Insecta > Diptera > Tachinidae > Linnaemya > Linnaemya tessellans. Next base: position 64,351,266 of record OX637533.1, on the reverse strand, counting down.
AATTTTGGTTTTTTTCAGTGACTTAAACCTATTTTATACTTCGTTAGGAATTAAATTGGTATTAAAAATTTTAAAAACTAAAAATTCGGTTCCAGGGTCGGAAAATCGAAATATTTTTGTACATAAAAGTACATACATAAATTCCAAATTTTGTGTTTTTAGTGAATTAAACCTATTTTATACATCAGAAAAAATTAAATTAGTATTAAAAAATTAAAAATTCGGTTCCAGGGTTGGAAAATCGACATTTTCTGATTCATAAAAGCAGCCAGTTTATTTGTTATTTTTGATTTTTATGATGAGTTATATATACTTTATATATCAGAAAGAAGTAAACTGGTATTAAAAACCAACTAAATGTAAAAGACGATTCTACGGTTGGACAATTAGAACTTTTTGGGTTTCATGAAACGGATTTTTTGTTTTGTTTGTAAATTAAATATATATAATATTTTTGAAAGACGTTCATAGGTATTAGATATAAGAAAAGCCAAACATTTAGCTTCCTAGCCGCAAAAATTTAAACGTTTTCTTATATATAAAACTAACCGATAACATCATTTTGATTTTTTAATTAAACCTACTTTCTGTTTTGGCAAGAAAGAATGCAAGAAGAATTACATCTGTGAAGGGTATTTAAGATTCGGCACAGCCGAATATAGCACTTTTACTTTTTTTTATTCTTCTTTGTACTTTTCGCTATTTTGACATTTATTTTGACAAAGATGCCACTACTTTCAAATTTCTTAACAACAATGGTAACAAGAGGTTACCGAATACAGCAGTCGTTAGTGCAAACAATAACAAAAATTGATAAATCTAACAACTGTCGAATCGTTAAAAGTTACTGAATCGCTCTACAGGTTGAATTATTTCAACCCGATATTAATAAACCATTCAAGCTCACCACAGACGCCTCCAAGATAGCTATTGGAGCTATGTTAAGTAAGAACAAGAAACTAATATAATTTTCGCCCCGTACGCTTAGTAAAACGAAGCAAAATTACAGCACTAAGGAAAAAGCTATTTGACATCATTTGGGCTCTACAAAAATTTAGATACTACATATATGGCGTAGCTGACCTTACTGTCGTTACCGACCATTAGTTGTTAACTTGTATTATTTCAGAAAAAAAATCCGAACCCCAAATCAAAACAATAAAGCTGTCATAGTTGACTATAGCGCTAAAATAAAATACAAACAATCTAGAGAGGTGATATATGCATCATCAATCGATACAGCACATTCAGCTGAAAGCTCATATAGTGAAATAATTAAATCAGTTCCACAATCATTTAACTCTTACGGAACACAATTAGAATTGGTACCAACAAAAAACATAGTAGAAGTAAGAGCACGAACAATATATCAAGGTAAAGTCCGATACACTGTTAATTTCACAAGCAATAACTTAATAACAGAATTGAAGTAAATTCTTCCTCCTCAGAAAGTAGTGGCAATCCACACAAATATTGAAAACATATATAAATATGCAAAATTAATCAAGGAAACATTTCCAGAAACAAATTTCATTTATACACAAAAGAAATTAAAAGACGTATACATAGATAAAAACGAACAAATACGTATGTATAGTTAGAGACACACATGACAGAGCGCGTAGAAGCTACAAGAGTGCAATAAGTGAAATACTGAAAAAATACTATTGGCCAGAGTTAAAAAGAGACATAAAAAATTATCATAAAAGTAGTTAATCATGTTTATTCGGTAGATATGAAAGAAATCCTATTAAGAACCATTACGAGATTCAACTATTCCAACACAGCCTAGAGAATTTATACATGCAGATATTTACTTTAACAATAAGACTATGTCCCCAGTCACAATAGATAAATTCTCAAAATACATACTTAGTCGCGCGAGAAATTGAAACTAAGATAAGAATTGAAAATGCATTGGAAGAAATAATCACTACTAGTTTCAATGAGTGTAAACGACTGATAAAGAACCATCTTTCGTTACACCAGCCATTAAACATATGTGTTATAAATTATTCAGAAAATAGAAACACCAGTACACCGTTCATCACGGGCAAGTAGAAAAAGCACATAACTCAATTAGTGAATTAACAAGAATATTTAAATTCAGTAACCATTTTACCAGCAGAGAAGAAATATTTGGAGCCATCAAGGATTTAAATAACACAGTTCACACCGATATATATGTACTTCGGGTTAGTAAGTTCAAATAACATTATAAAAAACTTAAAGAAGTATCTGAAAAACTTTTGACGTTTCTAAACAAAGACACAAAGTGTTACAACCGTAGAGACCAGTGAGGTTTCCGTCTAGCTCTTTTCCAACCGGTACACACATCTCAGAAGGTTCCACCCTCTCACTGGGTACGCTGCACATAAAAATTTTAAAAGGAAATAACAACAAAAAAAATTTAAACACTATGCCATCAACAAGATATACCACTTCATAACACTCCTTCTGTTCTTACGGTTCTTTTCATTTCAGGCGGATGTTGTGCCCTACTTCGCCCTCCCAGCCATGTCACACGCGGAACCAAAAGCTAATCTCTTGTGACCCCTAGAACCGGCCGACGTTCCCAAACCTAACTTACCTTCATGCCTTCCCCTTCTTTAAATTCTACACCCAATAAATCATCTTCTTTCCTTTCAGATTACAACATACATTCTTTATTTTCTAACAGAAATTTTCTTAAAACTAATTTAACTAACTTCATGCAATAAAAAAAAATTTAAATCTTATTTCCTAGATAATACGAAAAAACTAAATAAAGATTTGAGACAATAAAACAAGATAAAAATTAAAATTGTTTAGAAACTTTAACGTTATTTATTTATACCTTCTACGTTGCATAGATAAAACACCTTTCCCGCGATTGTGATCTCCGAACGACTATATTGATTACTGGAAAACCTTTTCTTTTTGTATCGTATCTGATATACCCTAACCTAAAGGAGCTCCCCAAAGTTTGATGGGTTCTAATCCAAGACAACACAAAAAAAAATTTTATTTATTTTAAATATATACTCCGCTGTTTACTTTGCAATTTAATAAAGAAAATGGCTGCCATCTACTGGGCAGTAGCTAATACACACCTAGTTTCCCGCACGTCTAGGCAACTTTTAGGCAGAACGAAATAAAACACGCACTATGCAACATACAATCACATATATAAAAATTAAAGTAAAATTGAAATATGAAAAATATAAAATATAATAAGAAGCAAAAATTAATATCGAGGGTTTCTTAAAGCTAAAAATTTTCTTCCCTAATCACTTTCGGATTTTCTTTTGCAAGGTAACAACAAAAATTTTCTTTCTTTTAAAGTTTTTTTTTTTTTTGTATAATACTTTTTTTCTTTTTTGGTTAAAAATAGTGGTATGCTGATTTTTGATTCCCTTTTTTTTTTTGTAGGGTAAATTATTGTTTTCCTTTTTGCAATATATATATATACATAGCTATCGGCCTTTACTTTTGACCCTCCTATGACCACTTTCTTTCTTTGCAGAATGGTTATTCTTTACCTGGCTATAGCGGCTTTTGGTATCTACCTAGCTTCTTTATGGTTTACGGTGGCGCACCTCTTCGCTCCTTCCCTTATTTTCCTTTGCCAGAATCGCCCTGGATTTCTCGGTTTGCCGAAATGTGGTCGGGGTTACTTCACTGTTTAACCACAAAAAAAAACTCCTTATTAATCCGCTTATATCGGATTCAATTTTCTTAAATTGTTTTACCTGTATTTATTTTTTTTATATATATCTTTTTTTTCTTTGCAATTTGCTTCAAACTTTATTTATTACTATAGTTTTAAATTTATTTTCCCACGGGAAAGAACTTCACTTCTGGTGTCGGTGCGCACTGCTTAAAAATTTTTCAAGTAATGATCTAAAAAATATTTTCTTGCTTTCCTGCAACCTAACTCAACTGTTCGACCTTTCCAATTTTCCCATTGGTATTTTCCGCCAAATTAGCCATCTTTTATTTTCATCCGATTTTTCCAGAATTTCTTTTGGATACCTAACACTTTATCTACCTATCCTATTCTAATTTGGAAATAGTGATTTTCAAAATAACCGTTTTGATTGTACTTTTCGCATCCATGAATGAACACACAATCCCTGTTTTTGTGTTGTGTCATCATTCCCTTTGGGATTGCGAATTCCATCGAAAACAGCTGTGCAGCAATTGGTAGCCATTTATTTATTTCCTTTCTGCCGACCACACTCTATAAATTTTCTCCGATCATACAAGCAAACTCTAATTGATTAAAAAAAAACTCACGCAATTTTACAATACCTATGGAAACTGTTGCATTTGGGCATATATTTGATACAGGTATATTGGTTTTCATTAATCATTCACCATTTGCATAGAAATTTCCTTTCAGGTCCCCTTGAGAACTGCGGCGATATAACTTCGCCTCAATTTTCTTATTCCACTAACCAAACAAAAACTTTGGATTGACCGAATGGATTTTTATCCTCCCCACCAACGGTCCACGCATTGTGCAAAAAAAATATGTTTTTCCCCTCAGGCTGAATAGAAAGGAAGAAAACTGCTGGCTAACCATTGAATAAATTATTTAACCCGTGCAGGGCTGTATCCGAACTCCGCGCTAATACATCCCCGCAACAAAACTCCGGGTTTCATGAGTGTACTCATGGGGAACGGTGTGCGGGATTTCGGGCCCCCAAGAGCTGTTTACGTGGGGAACTCCCACTCCCTGAATGTCTCTAACGCCGGGCTTTACATCATCATGAGCCCTGTCTGTCCGGAAACTCTACTGGCCTCCTGTGCAATCTGTTTATTAGACATAAAACTCATCATCCTCGGAAACCTCACATCCTCTGAGAGTAATAGCCCACTGCTGAACTTTCACTATTGGAGAAAGGACATAGTGGCAAACCCATATTATTTTATCATAAAAGATCATTTTAAATCGTCATAGGTATTATAACCCAATCAGCACAAAGTGCAATCAAATAAAACGAACGCCTACAAGCATAAGGCAAATTAAATTACATAATATCTACATTCTGTATCGTCAATTTCTTTATGTTTCTCTTACTAATCTCTCTGTACCTTTCCAGGTTAGATCTTTTCAATTATTCGCGGGCATCACCTCTATTCATCTTTCTTCATTTTGCATGGCTACTCTTGGATGTGAAGTCATCTCTCAGGTCACCTTTCTAGGTTAGATCTTTTCAATTATTCGCGGGCATCACCTCTATTCATCTTTCTTCATTTTGCATGGCTACTCTTGGATGTGAAGTCATCTCTCAGGTCACCTTTCTCCCCAGAGAAAGAACTTGAGAATCTATCATATTTTACGGGAAGTATTCATCATGATTTTGAAATATTAAGAGTTTACTTTGTGTCCTTTTTTATATCTTTCAGATTTCTTGGCTAATATATTAAAAAAAATTGGCACAGCACTCACGTAAATATCACAGGATTATAAGATGTTTACTTATCTCTATTATTGCACAAGGAATGGTGGTATGTAAAACTTATTGGTTTCCTAGCGTTTTATATAAAATTACAGTTATCAGGTACCATTATGGACTATTATCAGGTATTCCTAGGGACTATTATCAGGTATTCCTAGGGACTATTATCACAGTTTGATTCGACTTAAAGGCTAAATTGCTATGCCTAGTAAAAGTGGGACAACACACAGATATTTATTATATAATTAACTAAAATTATCAGTCACCTACGCCCTACTATTGCACCTAATGTCGCTACGCGATATTTTGCGTTCTTAGCGATTTATACCTTTATATCTCTTATGTGATATACCCCTATCGTCTTCCCATCTAGAGTCTCTAACTCGTACAGGTTATTACCGACCGGTCGAACCACTCTACACTTCAAAAATTTCCGACAAAACTTTGAATTTACGTTCTTTGCAAAACTACTCTGCACCATGTTCCTTCGATATACTTCTTGCCCAGGCAAAAATTTAACTTTTCGGGCTCTTTTATTATACCTCTCGGCGCTTTTCTCGTAGGCTAGGTTCATATTGATTTTTATCTGGTTCCTTATTTCTTCCATATGTTCATTTGGCTTCGAAACTATCTGGTGATCTGTAATCGATTGCAGTTTCCGACCTAATTTGTACTGGGCCCCGCTTGTGTACATGTGAAAGCCAAATAGTGCGAAAAAGGGTGTAAATCCTATCGCACTATGGAATGAATTTCGCAATGCACAAGCTATTTCGGATAAATACAAATCCCAGTCTCTATGATCGTCCTTAAGATATGCTCTTATCGCTGCCAAAATGCTTTGATTAACCCGTTCTGAAGCGTTGCTACTCGGTTGATACACTGGTGTTCTTATGTGTTGTATTTTGTACGAATCAAGCATATTTTTAAATTTATTTGACACAAATTGGACCCCATTATCAGTGTGAATTATTTCCGGAACACCAAATTTATGGAAGACTTCCTGAACTAAAAATTCAATTACATTTCCAGCGGTAGCTTCTTTCATGGCTTTAATAAAGGTATATTTGGAGAAGTGGTCTAGAACAATAAATACGTAGCAGTTCCCACTTTTTGACCTGGGATATTTTCCTAAGAAATCCAAATACAACTTTTGAAATGGTCTATCCGTAGTCACTTGATTTCCTATTTCTGGTCTAAGATTTTGATTTGATGGTTTTATTTCTTTACAAATCTGGCAATTTCTTATGTACTCTTTTACCTGAGTGGGCATTCTAGGCCAATAAAAAAAACGCTTAAGGCGTTCTAAGGTTTTTGTAAAACCTCCATGAGCTGCTGTTGGACTTGCATGAGCCTTTTCAATTATGGGCAGAGAAATGTTAGGTGGAATCCATATTTTCCACTGGAATTCAGTTTCTCCTCCTCTGCTGAACTCCATTCTTTTATATATGACCCCATCTTCAACTTTCAAGTCTGGCAAACTGTGCTGATTTTCTTCTATATGCTTAATTAAATCTCTATACTCCTCGCTTTCAAATTCTGTGGTTTCAAAATCAAATAAATTTTCGAGATTCAATTCCTCCACGCTTGTATGAACAGTCACCGCACGTGAGAGCGTATCCGCTACTACATTATCGGAGCCTTTTCTGTGCTCGATTTCAAAATCGAAGGATTGTAATTGAAGCGACCATCGTGCTAATCTTCCTGACAAATCTTTCATGGTCATCAACCATTTAAGGCTGGCATGATCGGTCACGATGGTAAATGGCATCATTTCTATATAGGGACGAAATTTCTTTACCGCCATTACAGCTGCTAAGCATTCTTTTTCAGTGACTGTATAATTTTTTTGGCAGCTATTTAATTTTTGACTATAGAATGCAATCGGATGTTCCTCCTTATTGTCGTTTAGCTGCGATAGAACCGCTCCGATTCCATAATCGCTTGCATCACACTGTATCCAGAACCTTTTTGTAAAATCCGCATGTCTCAGCACTGGGGCAGAAGTTAAAGCGTTTTTTAAACTCTCAAACGCCTGTATAGCTTCCGGAGTCATATTAAATTTTTTGGATTTTTTTAACCTGTCTGTTAAAGGAGCGGAGATGGATGCAAAATCTTTGATAAACCTACGGTACCATCCTGCTGTTCCCAGAAAACTGCGCACCTCTCGGGGAGTTCTTGGTACCCTTATTTCTTTTATTGCCTTTACTTTCTCGGGATCTGTCTTAAGACAACCGCCTCCAATAATAAATCCAAGATATTTCAATTGCTGGAAACAAAATTTCGACTTTCCCAGGCCTATGGTCAGGTTAGCTTTTTTTAAACATGTTGCTACTTCCTCTAATATTTTCAGGTGTTTTTCGAAACTGTCGGAAATAACTAACAGATCATCCAAATAGATGAAGACGTTTTCTTTAAGTCTCTGCGGGATGACCTTGTCCATGAGCCTGCACAAACGTTGTGCCGCATTACACAAACCGAAGGGCATAACTCGGAATTGATAAAGTGGTCGACCTGGTACGGTAAACGCGGTATACGGTTTACACTCCTCTTCCAACTCTATCTGCCAAAACGCAAATTTCAAATCGACACTACTTATGTAATAAGTCTCATCGATTCTACTTAGAATGCCATCAATGTTTTGCAGTGGGTAAGCATCTTTAATGGTAAGATTGTTTAACTTGCGGGCATCAAGGCAAAATCTATTCTTATTGGGTTTTCGGACGACTGTCGTCCTATTCGACCAAGGACCTTCACTCTCTTCAATGACGTTTAATGCTAACATGCTATCTATTTCTTTATACACAATTTCTTGCATAGCTGGCGATAAAGGATAGTGTCGGTCCTTAAAGGGAACCGCACTTTCTAATAACTTTATCGAATGTTTCTCAAGCGGAGTACACCCTAAACCATCTTTTTCAAATGTAGAAAAGGTCCCTATTACTTGATTCAACCTGTCTTGTTCATCAGAGTTTAGCAAGTGTGGACATAATCTATGGTCCTCTGTTACAAAATCCTCTGGTATTTCTTTCAGGTTTACTTCTTCCGCTTGAAAAATCTCTGGAGCTAAGCAAAATGTGGTCCAGAAATCCACCCCTAGATAAGCCTCCTGCTCCAAATCTGGACACAAGTAGAATCTTATCTTTCCTGTTTTTTTCCTAAAATGAACGTCTAACTCAATTTTCCCTAGCAATCTATGCCTCTGTCCGGCCGCTGTAGAAACAAACGAAAATATCGGGATAAATTCGCATCCTAAGCTTTCCATTAATTCTCTACAGTTTTTCCCTAGCACGCTCACGGATGCACCTGTATCCAGCAATCCTTTTAATTTAACATTCCCTATACCTATTTCGGCAAATGGCCTCGGATCCTCTTTCCGGCTGATGGATGCCACCGATTCGATGATTAATTTTCGCTCTTTCCTTTTTTGTTCGAATTTCCGCCTTAATTTAATTATTCGATTTGAGACCGTCCTTTTATAGTTTATCGATTCATTAAAAATTCTATTTCTTACGCTATTATAATTATGCTCCCGTTCTTCGATACTATACGTGTGTCGCAGTTGAGGAACAAATTTATTAAATTGTTTTGCTTGTTTAATTAAGTTTATTGTTTTTGTTTCTCTTAATTTAGGGAGGTTTGCGGGTGGTCGCTTGAACGATGGTTCCCCGCAGTTCCTTCGCTCCTCCGAAAATACCGAGCCTTACAATCGGCGCAATTTGGCGATATGATGTTCCGCTTGCCGCAACCATAACAAAAAATTGCTCTTTCCTCTGAGGGACAAAAATAAAATACATGGCCCTTCTGATGGCAATTCCAACATTCCATCTGATTTTTGGCTATTGGACCGGGTGACTCTCTTGTTTGCAGTGCAGCTAAATCCTCGACATGACAAGTGGGATCTTCGTACAATTCATGCACTTGTCTTTGAAACTTGGTGTTCGTAGCAGTATAGGTATTTCTGGTTTCCTTCCGACAGAATACCTTTTCTGCTTCGTTACATTCTTGCCGCAACTCTTCAATCGACTCAACACTAATTGGGTAGACTCTACCTCTAATATCTTCTCTTAAATTTTTCTTAATCATTTTTATCATTTCTCTTTCAGAAACTGAAATGTTAAGCCTGGACCTCATTTGACTCATGATGAAGAAAAATGAATCGATGTCCTCTCCAGGTTGCTGCTTCCGCTCTACCATGTCGCTCATTAGTTCGAAGCTTGACCGGGTGGATTGGTACTGCTTCATTAAGGCTTCTTTCAAAGTGGACCATTCTGTTACCAGGTTCGTCTGCACAAACAGCCAATACCACTTCTCGGCCACTCCCTTGACCAGCAAATGGAAATTGTCCATCACTTCTTCCCATGAAACCGCATACTGTCTTTGCAACCGTTCCACTCGGAACACAAAATCTTCCACGGCCAATTTCTTAACGTTGCCATCAAATTCAAGGCCCCATTTATCTATTCGCAGTCGTTGATATCTTTGAATTCTCGGCTCATTTTCAACTGACGCCCTTGAAGAATTATCTGCGCTTGTTGGTAAAGTTCGATGGAAACTACCCTCTTCACTCCTTTTTACCATTGGAACTATTTCGTCTAATAGCTTCTTGTTTTCCGACTGCGTATGTTGCAATACAATACTCATTTTCCCTACAGTGGCTGTTAATTCTGATATTTGCCTTTTCATTTCTACCATTTGTATTAAACTATTCTGCTCTAAGTTCAAAAGAGGATTCCTGACCGGTTGATACGATGCACCCATGGCCGCAGCGCTGGTGCTGGGTTTATCTGCCATGATGGTTGCCGATTTGTCCTGAATCTGCGCGGTTGTTTGGTTAATTGGTTGACTCATTTTCCTATGCTCTATACTAACTTTCTGACTTGGCGTATTTGTTTTATACGCCTTGCCAAACTCGAGCGGTGTAGATCGGTTCAAGTCGAATTGAGTCTCCCTTTCTCTTTTTCGGTCCCTTACCTCACAAGGACTTTTGGACATTCCCTAGCAAACAAAACAGATATCTCTATCACCCCCAAAACACAATTGGAAAGGCCTTATTTTGTAACAAAAAAAAAATAATTATGCCTATATACGAATTCTAACAAAAAAAATATATTTCTAAATGCCAATAAAGGTTTTTAAATTTTCTTTTTTTTTTTTTTTTGTACTATTCTAATTTCTAGCTGCTATTTCACAAACACAAACTTTAGAGAATGTATGTATTTATTTCCAATTCAAAAAAATTTTTTTTTTTTTATTCTATATGTTCTTTAATTTAAATTCTTCTCTTTTTTTTTTTTTTTTTTTTAGGTCTGTTACGGGTTTGGCATGAAGGATCGATTGGGGTCGGTTAATTTCACATTAAGAACAGATTTTAAATGTTATTCCGCGGTACATAAAACACATTACTTAACCACATTCTAATGTATTGTACAGGGTATCATATACATACTTTCATCCTCATGTTTTATCGCATGTGATGAGCTACATGAAAACCCTCTACATTCGGTGATTCTCGATACTGCAGACCCTGAGCACTATAAAATATAAAATATAAAATTTATTACTTTGCTCCACCCAGGCGGCTACCGAAGTCATCTACCATTTCAATTTCACTGATTCTAACATTAATTACCAAACTATAGAAAACTACACTAATACAATGAGACACTGGCGTTCGCCCTATCTAAGCTATTATGTGCTTTCTAAAAAAAAACATTACTTTGGGATGGTGCTCTGACCAATGAAATTTGTTTCACTTGGTACTACCTTCGCAAGAACGTGTTTCGAAGTGCTACCCCGCGATTCCCATTTCATTATCAGTGAGCGTTCATTCTATGGCTATTACAAAAAAAAACTATTAGGCTATTGTTTTTCATGTGTAGATATTATACATGATATTTAAAATATTATTTTGAACACTGCTTTGCAGCTTCAACGATTTCTAGCGGTTTTGCGCCATTTTGAGGTGCCAACTACGCTTTCCCATTGGGCGCCATTTATGTTACAACCGTAGAGACCAGTGAGGTTTCCGTCTAGCTCTTTTCCAACCGGTACACACATCTCAGAAGGTTCCACCCTCTCACTGGGTACGCTGCACATAAAAATTTTAAAAGGAAATAACAACAAAAAAAATTTAAACACTATGCCATCAACAAGATATACCACTTCATAACACTCCTTCTGTTCTTACGGTTCTTTTCATTTCAGGCGGATGTTGTGCCCTACTTCGCCCTCCCAGCCATGTCACACGCGGAACCAAAAGCTAATCTCTTGTGACCCCTAGAACCGGCCGACGTTCCCAAACCTAACTTACCTTCATGCCTTCCCCTTCTTTAAATTCTACACCCAATAAATCATCTTCTTTCCTTTCAGATTACAACATACATTCTTTATTTTCTAACAGAAATTTTCTTAAAACTAATTTAACTAACTTCATGCAATAAAAAAAAATTTAAATCTTATTTCCTAGATAATACGAAAAAACTAAATAAAGATTTGAGACAATAAAACAAGATAAAAATTAAAATTGTTTAGAAACTTTAACGTTATTTATTTATACCTTCTACGTTGCATAGATAAAACACCTTTCCCGCGATTGTGATCTCCGAACGACTATATTGATTACTGGAAAACCTTTTCTTTTTGTATCGTATCTGATATACCCTAACCTAAAGGAGCTCCCCAAAGTTTGATGGGTTCTAATCCAAGACAACACAAAAAAAAATTTTATTTATTTTAAATATATACTCCGCTGTTTACTTTGCAATTTAATAAAGAAAATGGCTGCCATCTACTGGGCAGTAGCTAATACACACCTAGTTTCCCGCACGTCTAGGCAACTTTTAGGCAGAACGAAATAAAACACGCACTATGCAACATACAATCACATATATAAAAATTAAAGTAAAATTGAAATATGAAAAATATAAAATATAATAAGAAGCAAAAATTAATATCGAGGGTTTCTTAAAGCTAAAAATTTTCTTCCCTAATCACTTTCGGATTTTCTTTTGCAAGGTAACAACAAAAATTTTCTTTCTTTTAAAGTTTTTTTTTTTTTTGTATAATACTTTTTTTCTTTTTTGGTTAAAAATAGTGGTATGCTGATTTTTGATTCCCTTTTTTTTTTGTAGGGTAAATTATTGTTTTCCTTTTTGCAATATATATATATACATAGCTATCGGCCTTTACTTTTGACCCTCCTATGACCACTTTCTTTCTTTGCAGAATGGTTATTCTTTACCTGGCTATAGCGGCTTTTGGTATCTACCTAGCTTCTTTATGGTTTACGGTGGCGCACCTCTTCGCTCCTTCCCTTATTTTCCTTTGCCAGAATCGCCCTGGATTTCTCGGTTTGCCGAAATGTGGTCGGGGTTACTTCACTGTTTAACCACAAAAAAAAACTCCTTATTAATCCGCTTATATCGGATTCAATTTTCTTAAATTGTTTTACCTGTATTTATTTTTTTTATATATATCTTTTTTTTCTTTGCAATTTGCTTCAAACTTTATTTATTACTATAGTTTTAAATTTATTTTCCCACGGGAAAGAACTTCACTTCTGGTGTCGGTGCGCACTGCTTAAAAATTTTTCAAGTAATGATCTAAAAAATATTTTCTTGCTTTCCTGCAACCTAACTCAACTGTTCGACCTTTCCAATTTTCCCATTGGTATTTTCCGCCAAATTAGCCATCTTTTATTTTCATCCGATTTTTCCAGAATTTCTTTTGGATACCTAACACTTTATCTACCTATCCTATTCTAATTTGGAAATAGTGATTTTCAAAATAACCGTTTTGATTGTACTTTTCGCATCCATGAATGAACACACAATCCCTGTTTTTGTGTTGTGTCATCATTCCCTTTGGGATTGCGAATTCCATCGAAAACAGCTGTGCAGCAATTGGTAGCCATTTATTTATTTCCTTTCTGCCGACCACACTCTATAAATTTTCTCCGATCATACAAGCAAACTCTAATTGATTAAAAAAAAACTCACGCAATTTTACAATACCTATGGAAACTGTTGCATTTGGGCATATATTTGATACAGGTATATTGGTTTTCATTAATCATTCACCATTTGCATAGAAATTTCCTTTCAGGTCCCCTTGAGAACTGCGGCGATATAACTTCGCCTCAATTTTCTTATTCCACTAACCAAACAAAAACTTTGGATTGACCGAATGGATTTTTATCCTCCCCACCAACGGTCCACGCATTGTGCAAAAAAAATATGTTTTTCCCCTCAGGCTGAATAGAAAGGAAGAAAACTGCTGGCTAACCATTGAATAAATTATTTAACCCGTGCAGGGCTGTATCCGAACTCCGCGCTAATACATCCCCGCAACAAAAGCAAAGGACATTTGAAAAAGGATCACAGATATTGGGGAAATTGCTGGTTTCAGATATAAGAATTGATCATGGTATAAAAAGGGAATTGTTTAGGAAGATTTAGGAGATATAATTGTAACAAAAAAAGGAAAAACAGTACATAAAAATAATGTAAAAAATATAACATTTACAAGTAATGAAGCAAGTCTACCAGACTATAGTCGTACTGGCAATATTATTTCTGAGGCTAGAAGCAACATTTGAAATTTAAAATATAGAGAACCAAATATACATCATAACAATACTCATATCTCTTTCACTTTGCTAATATCACAAATATACTCACACCTTATACACAAACAGTTACCAAAGAATATATGTAAGCCCACTACCCAAGAAGCGATATTAATACAGAAAAATGAAATATTTTCAAACCAATTGAACACAAAAAAAATATATATACACGATCCCTAAACTTTCTAGGGTCAGCATTGAAATTTATCACTGGAAATCCAGATCATGATGACCTTATCGCCATGGAAGCAGCCATAAATAAACTAATAAGCAATAATGAAAAGCAACGTTTGATTAACTCAATATTCAAAAATCTAATTGATGCACTTCGAGACCAACCATTAGAGAATCACCTCATTATCCATGAAGTACACGACCAACTGTTACTAATCGTTAGAACAATGCCGCAAAGAATAATGAATATCTTACTGAATCCTTAAACTCAGATGAGATTAAAGATATATTAAAACACGAATTAATCTCAGTACCTACAATAAATATCTTAGAATACACAGACGTACACATCGCCGCAACACGATAACTATTTATATTTGTAACCATTTCTAATAATCACTAGAAACTTTTTAAAATCACACTTATAAGTTTTAGACATGGGGAAATGGTACAAGATAACAAAATTGCTCATTGCAACAAAGATTACATTAGACTGGACCATTGTCAAAACCATTTAGGAAGAAACATTTATCTCCTCGTCTTCCTTCATCTGCCCCTCAATACTATCCCATCTTTTCTAGTTCCGCCGCAATGCACTGCATATGCAATGTTCAACCCCTGAGTACTGGTTCGAGATAAAAAAAAATAAAACATTTTTCATAGTTAAAATTATGGCATGCGTAAAAGAATGCAGACGTCAGACATATATCAATATCATGTCACCTATTCGCAGGTATTGATCAAACATTAGCTATAAGAACAAAAGATTTAATTTAAGAAAAAATTCGAAATATGTTTCATAAGAAATATATGCATCTTATGAAACAAAGAACGTAAGATCAGAATTTAGTATTTAAAGAAAGCGAATTAATGTGGTTCTTCTTGGACTGTCAAACAGTTTCGTATGTCAAACTAGTATTTTGATATTTGTGAATGTTGCTTATAGTTTATCACATCATCACGAGTTAGACGTGTTATTTATTATTCTTCCATATAGTAAGAATAAAACACAATATTTTTATTGTTTTATGTTGTCAGCTCTTCAGAGTGACAACTTAATTTATTTAAACCGATCTTAAGACTAACTTTACAAAATATTTAAAATCTAATATAAACTAAGTAACGTCAGTATTTTTATGCTTACGTTACTGTTTAGGAAAATGTGGGAAAATAAAAAGGTGTAACTTGAGGTAAGCAACGTAAGTATTTTATGCTTACGTTGCTCTCTAGCAAAATGTGGGAATACAACTTTAGGGTTTCCCTTCACTTTGCCAGCCATTATAATTATTTTGGGTATCAGGATGTGACTCCTCCACCCTTAGTCTAAAACACTTCTGGGTATTAGTATGTATATATGTAAGTATAAATTCAATTTTATTTGACAAATTTTTGTAACCTTATGATAAGCCATACTTTTCCTTTAATCTTTATAATCTTCCGTTTCTGGCTTGTTTCTAATTTTAATTTTGTTTACTATAACATTCTTTCTACTTTTTATTATTACAATTAATATAATGACGATTACAAGCACAAATACTATGTTTATTTCTTTTACATTCTCAAAGTTTCTTAGTTCTATTTGCTTAAAATTAATTAGTGTTATATTAGAAATTGAAAAGTTGTTATTCAGATAAAAATATCTGTCCTGAAAAGCTATTCTATTATTTTTGAAGATTTGGCTGTTTATTTTCAGTTCGCAATCATAAAAGAAAAGCAAATAATTTTTATTAATTCTTAGCTTTCGATCATCACAGTCCTGTATAATTTCTAAGTCGTTGGCATTTTTTATTAAAATCATATCGTCTTCAAACTTTTCAATGTCGGTTGCATTATTATGCTTAATATTACAGTTGTTCAACAAAGTGCAGTGTTTACTATGCTTTAAATTTTTGAGATAAACATTCTCCTCATAAGAAAAATGTGATTCTTAGCAGAAGCAATGTTGTCCTGAATATGTTCAATTTTTCCTTTGAGGTAATTGAGTTTGAACATTTGACCTGTATATATAAAACTGAATAATTTCGCTCTGTCTATTCTTAAAACTTGTGAAAGCATTTCTAATATTTGTTGTCCTCTTCTACAGCTGATTTTAAAATTTGGAACGATTCGTTAAACTGTGTGTTTATATAAATTTGCTTATTATGATTGTTCTCATCTATTACACTAAGATGCTAAAGGACGATCTTGACGATCATCATCATCCATAACTCCATCTAGCCATTTATGAGCATGACCAACGAAGTTAAACAGTCCCCTTTTTCTCCTTAGTTCCGTCGGAGTGGTTGATTTCAATTTAGATTTTATAATTTTAATTTCTGTTTCGATCATTTTCATGTTATCAAGGTATAAATTTTTTATATTACTTTGGACCTGATTTAAAATCTGATATAATTCCTTGGTATCAACTAAGTGCAATACTGTAATCGTTTGGTTTATCACCTCAACTTTGCCTACCTTTGTTTTGTGCATAACCTGTCTCCTCAGTGATTGGATTATTCTGTAGCGTTCCCTGTGTCTCAGTTGCTAGAATCATCATTATCATTACTATCAGGATCTGCAAATTTAAAAGATTTTTAATGTTGAAGTTTTGAAGTTTTTTTTTATTGTTTTGGGCCCTGTTCGTTTCTATGCTCAAAGTCAATATCGTCCTCACCATTATTAGGATTCGTTTTGGCTATACTGTCAACTTCATATTTTAAATTCCTTTTAACGTTGGATTCATGCACATTTTGAAACCCTTTCTTAATAAACTTTGGTTGTTCTTTGTGCCTTAGGATTTTATTGTTATTTATAAAGCCTTCTGTTGCGGCTGCAATTTAGGCGAATATATATTTATATGTGAATTATAATAAAACACAAATCTTTATTAGTTCGACAGCCGAGAAGGCTGAGGCTGAGTTTTATTATTTAATTCTCTTTCACTTGGCGTCTTCACTGGAATTGTCGTTTCTTTCAAAATTCTCAATATGAGCAGTCCAACAAGCATGTAACGATCATATATCTACCAATTACCGAATACAAATGCAGAGCAAGAATACCATGTGCCAGAGTTGTAATAAATATAGAAGGTCATTTCTCTCGTGTAGACAAAGTTACAATACAAAATTCAAATATTTCAGTTACGACAAATAAGTTCAAAACATCCCACCGCCAGTGAGACGTCTCACCACTTATGTCGAGAACAGCCAATTCGCAAGCCGGACGCCGTAGTCTTCCAACCGAGGTTCTTACCAACGCCGATCGTACCTGACCATCTTCTGCCGCAATAGCCTCCTCGACTATGCCCTTTTTCCACTGCCCACGTGTTTCGTTATCGCCGCATATAATTAAGACATCTCCAACTTCTATTGGCTTTACCGGTTTGTACCATTTCGGTCTTCTAGTCAAATCAGGAAGGTATTCAACCACCCACCGCTTCCAAAAGGTCTGCTTCAACTGCTGCAGAATATGCCACTTCTTTTTCAGGACCACCTTTTCTCCCACAGCTGGGGTTTTCACGATATTGGGGCAACCGAGCAAAAAGTGATTCGGCGTAAGTGGTTCACATGCTGAGCTTTCAACGGGAAGATGTGTGAGTGGACGGGAGTTTACCAAGTTTTCTGCTTCCACTAACAGGCTATAGAACGTTTCAATTTGGGGCGATCTTTCCTTCAATGTGAACGCCAAAACACTTTTGACACTTCGCACCATACGCTGCCACGTTCCGCCAGCCTAAGGATTTACAGGGGTATTGAAAACCCACTCTATGCCACGTTTCGAGCATTCGTCTGCCACTTTGGACTCATTCATCACGAAATTTTCTTTACTTGCTGCTATAAAATTCGTTCCCCTATCACTTCTTATGCGTATCGGTACACCTCTGCGGTTAATAAAATTTCTAAGGCATAATATGACTGCGTCAGCCGATAGGTCCCTGGCGATTTCTACGTGAATAGCTCTTATTGTTAGGCACGTGAAAAGGGCTACCCATCTCTTTTCACATCGGCGACCAATGGACACATTAAAAGGTCACATATAATCAACGCCCGTGTATGAAAACGGCCTTACATATGGCGTGAGTCTATCCACAGGGTATTGTCCCATTAAGGGCGGTTCAGGTGCAGCGCTTCTGTTCATGCATTCCTGGCAATGTCTCTTAGCGGATTTTACAAGTTGCCGCAGACAGGGTATCAAAAACTTAGTACGTATGGCCGCACATATTGACTCTTGGCTTTGGTGCTTAAAATCGTCATGAAATTGTTTTACAATCAATTTCGTAATAATGTGATTCTTTGGCATAATAATAGGCTCCTTTGTACTTTGGGGAACGCAGTTGGCTTTTTTAATACGGTCGGAGACTCTTATTAAGCCGTCGTAACCCAATAGTCTGTATATATGGCTCTTATTCGATACGGGCATGTTCAATTTCAAAGCGGTATATTCTCCCCGGAATTCTTCCTGTTGAGCAATATGGCACCAATAAACTTTGACCGCACGGACAAACCAACATCTGACTCTTAACATTGTATAGTATTTAGATTTTCCGTTGTAAGGCATAAGAAAATCGTTACCTTTTATTGTTGATACAAATTTAGATCTAATCTCACAGTCGGTCTCCGATCTCTTAATATCTTCTGGTAAAGTTGGCCAATCCATTTCGTCAGATTTCAAAAACGTAGGGCCATTCAGCCACCGGGAATGTGAGTCGCCGGGAAAGTATTTGGGTATTGTAGCCTCATCTGCAACCTGGAACCCATCTCCACTGGCCCATTACTGAGTTTTCCAATAGTTCGGAAATACGATGTGAAACAAACTGCTTGTATACACGACAATCTGAAAAATCCACTTTATCACTGTTTTAGAGTCAGACGAAAATATTATTTTTTGCGGTATAACGTCATGGCTGGAAATAATCGCCTCTTTAAGTCGTATGCCAAGAACAGCTGCCTGAAGCTCGAGCCTTGGAATAGAAAGCGGTTTTATTGGAGCACATTTCGATTTTCCGGCGACAAATACAATGTTGACATCGTCTTCATAACAAATTCTAAAATAACATACGGCAGCAAAAGCCACTTCGCTTGCATCAACAAAAATGTGCAAGTCGACAACAGTCAAAGCATTGCCAAAGTTCAGTCCATAGCACCTAGGGACCTTTAAATACTGCACATTTTTTAGCTCCTCGTACCATTCGTACCATTTTTTGTACACCGGTTGTGGAATTGGTGAGTTCCAATCAATATCATACCTCCACAATTCCTGAAGCAATATTTTAGATCTTATTACCATGTCCGCCAAGAACCCAAATGGGTCAAATATCGACATTTTTATACTCAGTACTTCGCTCTTAGTTGGCAAATTTCAAAATGAAACAAAATGCACCCTCTTTTGGTGACCAGAACAAACCCAGGATCTTTTCAGTTGCTGTTTCAGCGCTACACAGATTCGTCATATTCATATCATGATCATTGGACTCACCAACGACGATGGCAGTCTGAAATTCAATAGAATTGGAAACGAAGGACCTCAATTCGAAATTAGCCTGTTTGTGTATGTTGATAACATCCTTTGTGACTGATATCGCTTCATCAAAATTGTCAAAACTGTCGACATAATCGTCCACATAGTGGCAGTCCACAATCGCCTTGTAAGCCCTAGGACACGTTTCCTCATAATTCTTAGCATTGAGATTTTTTATATACTGGGATGAGCATGGCGAGCTAGTCGAGCCAAAAATCATGGCTTGCATCACGTAAACATCCGGCTGCCTTGACCCATCACAATTTCGCCATAAAAATCTTTGGGCGTGTTGATCCTGTTCCCTTATCTTGATGCGGTGAAACATTTCTTTAATATCCGCGCATACGCCAACCTTAAACTGTCGGAATCTGAACAAAATCGATAAAAGTGGCTTAGGTTGAAATTTACTTGGGCCCTTTAATAACCTTGAGTTAAACGATTCACCATCGATAACGGCCGCCGCATCAAAAACCAGACGGCGTTTATTACCCTTGTTAATATTTGTGACGGCAAAGTGTGGCAAGTACCAAGTATGCGTATCCAAAATGCAAATCTCTTCTGAAGAAAGTTTTCTAGCATAGCCCTTAGAAATATACTCATTAATTTTATCATCATACCATATCGACAACTGTTCATCTTTCTTTAGCTTACGTTCCACACCCTCCAGGCGTTTCAATGCCATAGAAAAACTTTCTTTGAAATGAAATTCGTTTTGCTTCCACAGTAGGCCGGTTTTATATTGCATCTCGATTTTGATAGTAGTTTTCTCCAAAATTTCCTCGGCTCTTTTATCATCGTCGGACACTACAACATTGAATGGCTTCATACCAAAATTCTCCAATGCAAAATATTCTGCAACTTGTTATTGGATGTCGTCAAGATCATTCATGTCGATAACACAAACCATTGTTTCAGTAGATTCCTCATTCGAGCCAAATAATATATTTCCTAGTCTTGTCTGATGTATCGAGAAATTTTCATCAAGATCTATGATTCCATGTGGACGGACCAATCCAATATGAGGCAGACCAATCAACAATTGTGGAGCAGCATCACTATAATCATTGATTTGAATTTCATTCAATACAGTATAAACGTTTTTAAATCTCTTAAGTTGAAGGCTTTGTTGTGGTAATCGTAAGCTTTTAGTTGTTCTCACATTCTTCATGGCAAGAGCATTTTCATCATCATTCATGCCGCAAATCTCAAAATATATTTTTTTGGATATTTCGTTAGAGGTCTTGCCGCCAATCCACCCCAAAGATAAGTTACTTGTTGGTCCTTTTACTCCTATGACTCTGGCAACACTTTCCTCCAAAAGAGATATTTTAGACCCGTCATCAATAAATGCAATAACTTCTACGCAGCCTTTAGGTCCCTTTAATTTGACTGGTAAGTATTTAAACAATGTTTGTTTGTTATGGATATCGTCAACAACTGTTGTAACAAAGTTTTCTTTGTTATCGATGTTAACATCTTTTGTCGGTATATTACCACCACTAGTAGTTGCATTTGATCTCTCATATTCTGTAGAGTTGGCATATTGATCAACACATTTATATTCTTCATGAAGTAGACGATTGTGGTATCTTATACATTTCGATAAACCACACTGACGACGATTACTGCATTTCAAAGAATTGTGACCACTATGTAAACAACAGAAACATAGACGTTTTTCCTTCACCAATCGCCATCGTTCTGCAGTTGAAAGATTTCTAAATGTTGTGCAATTATGCAGCCGATGATTTTGCTGGCATAACAAACAATTAACTTGGCCTCGATTACCAGACATAATGGCAAATGAGGGTCTTATCTTGTCTCCTCTGTTAGAGGTTGTTCCATTTTTGCTAAAATCTGCTTCCATAGCAAGTGATACATAAGTAGCTACATCTTGAATCCATATACTAAATTCGCGTATACTAGGGTACTGGCCTAAGTGATGCAGTGAGTATTTCATCCACTCTTCGCGTTTGCCCGTAGTGAAACTCCAAGGTTCTCATTACCTGATCTATGCCTTCAGCATGAATCAAATAGGCTTCAACCTTTTTTCTAGCGTCGCCCTTTAGTGCTTTCTGCAGACGCGTCAGATTTTCCAGTCTTGTATAGTTATAGCATAGGCTTGTTTCCTTAAATAAGGCAGCAAACATTGGCCATCAAACTCGGGCAGGTCATGCAGTTTGCGTATTGAGCGGTGTCCATATACATTCTGTAGCGTGGGAATAGACATGGAAGGGTTTGAGTTCGTGAAATATGAGTTTGCGGTTGTCGTGGCAGGTGGCGAAATAGTCGGTGCTTGTATCAATGGTGGAGGCATACGAGCTGTAGACGGCATATAAGTTGGTGGTTGTACATAGCGCAAATTCATTGGTGGCATATAATTTGATGAAACAGACTGCGACGGCATGTAGGCAGGCAAAGATGTCTGTGGCACATGTGGGGGGGCTGTATTGAAGGCATAGGTCTATATGAAGTGGTAGGTACAGGCGTCGGCATGTAAGAAGAAGAATAATAAGGCATATACAAATTCGGCTGATATGATGACAAAGAAAATGGATCAATACTTAAACCTTGTTGTTCGTGCTAATGCAATAAATTTGCATCCATCCTCGACTCAAAGAGAGAGGTACTGACTGCTGTAGTCGGTAAAGTTGACGGCAATAATTGAGAATCTGACTTCATATGGGTTGTGGAACCTGTAGTAGATGGTGTTGAGTCGCTTTTTGACAGTAGCAAGTTGAGTGCATCTTTCAGTGCACGAATTTCTTCCCTCATATCCGCAACAGAGTCATGTTTGATCATAGTTGTCTCAGCGTCTCCATCACTGTGTACGCTGTTGTTTTCACCTTCTTCAGACATCGTTTTATTTTTCAAGCGTTTGCTTCGGCGTAGCATAAATTCAATTCAACGAATCAAAAATTGAAATTCCAATTAAATATTAAAAGGTTGTTGCGGCTGCAACTTAGGCGAATATATATTTATATATGAATTATAATAAAAAACAAATCTTTATTAGTTCGACAGTCGAGAAGGCTGAGTTTTATTATATAATTCTCTTTCACTTGGCGTCTACACTGGAATTGTAGTTTCTTTCAAAATTCTCAATATGAGCAGTCCAACAAGCATGTAACGATCATATATCTACCAATTACCGAATACAAATGCAGAACAAGAATACCAAGTTCCAGAGTTGTAATATATATAGAAGGTCATTTCTCTCGTGTAGACAAAGTTACAATACAAAATTCAAATATTTCAGTTACGACAAATAAGTTCACAACACCTTCTTTTCTGTTTTCTATGTAGTTTTCGCGGGATTTATTTATTTTTAGGATTATTTTAGTTTCAGCATCTTTTAATCATTCTTTTATAATGGTATGATCAATCAATTTATTTTGTACATCTAAGGGACTGTATTTTTTTGCGCTATGGTAAGTATTATTGTAGAATTTTATTGCCTTAAGGATTTGAGAATTTACTGCCTATTTCTCATTGTCGAACGAATTCTTTCCTTCGTATAAATACATTTGAAACAAAAACAATTTATAAAATTTTGTTCTTGTTTTAAATATATTTGAACGAAAGAAAGAATTCGTTCGACTATGAGAAATAGGAAGTTAGTCTTTTTTCCAAATTAAGGGCTCTGACTTTTTCTGTGACTGTATTGTTCAATCTTTCAATATCCGAATTGCCGGTATGGCTATTCGGTTTTGTAATATGATATTGAATTCCTTCTTGATCAAGGTAGCTGCTTACATTGACGTTATTGAATTCATTGTCTACCACAAATTTGGTAACATTGCCTTTAATGGCTAAAAATGCTCTAATGTTGCTAACTAAAGTTTGACTATTTCTGTCGAGCAAATGGAATGAAATTACGTGTTTTGAGAATTTGTCGATAAAAATTATGAATGAGTGTTTACTGTTTACTTAGGTATCGACGTGAATTATTTCATTTGTGATGAAAGGGGTTTCAGTTATTTTGAACTTATTTTTTATTGGGTTTCTGTCATATTTAGCTGACGAACAAATGTGACAGTTATTTATTATTTTATGTATCGACAATTTCAAATGTGAATTATATATCCAATGCTTGATACTCTCGTAGGTAGCTATAATACCTGAGTGTCCACTTTCGTATTTATGGAACAACGATATCTGTTTATTGACTTCATTATCATCCTCAATATCTCCAGCTAAAGAACACTTGACTAATTTAAAGTTGTTTCTGTCTGGAAATTCTGCTACCAACTTCAGTTGAACCTTGTAATATTCGTGATCATTTAGTTTGGAAAATATTCCTATTTTTCCTTTAGCAACCTCCCTTCTTAAAATATTAGATATGTTATTATTTACAATATCATGTCTGTCTATATAAAATCTTTTATTGCCAAAAACCGTTTCAATGTCTTTCTCTTTAGTATCCACTACAATAATTCGAGTTTTAAAACGATTTACTACCGTATCCAATATTGGAATACCATCATGGAGATCCTCCTCTTGAGAGTGTGCAGTCTCAACATCTAAAGAATCCCCAACTCCATCAACTCCTCTGATGTATTTATCTCGTTTCTTTCGACATTGATTCTACTTAGGAAATCTGCAATATAGCTTCACTTCCCTTTTATATATTCTATCTTAAAATTATATTCACCTAAGTCAATAAGGTATCTCTGTAGCCTAGGGCTTATATCTTTGCCTGCATATTTACTTACGAGCCACTTCAGTGGTTGATGGTCGCTTTGTAGGTCGAATTCTTTCCCATAAATGTATGGCCTAAAATATTTTACACCCAAAACTATTGCCAACAATTCTTTATCAATTGTTGCATAGTTTGTTTCGTGTTTGTTCAACGTTCGCGAAACATATGCTACTGGGTGACCGTCTTGAGTTAAGACAGCTCCAAATGCGTTATTGCTTGAATCAGTGACGATTTTGAAACGTTTTGAAAAATTTGAATATCTCAGTATGGATGAACTCATTATAAGCTCCTTCAGTTTTTCAAACGCCACTATATAGCTAGGGTAATTTATATTAATTTTTGTGTTTTTCTGCAAATACTTAGTCATTGGGTATGCAATTTTGGCATAGTAAATTTTCTATAGAAACCGGTCATTCCTAAAAAGGACTTAATCAGTTTTTCGGTACTCGGGAGTTTCAAATTTTGTATTATTGAGATTTTGTTAGGATCTGGTTTTATACCATTAGTTGTTAATATGTGACCCAAAAACTGTGTTTCTTTCTTTGGAAAGTCACACCTGTTAATTTGTATCTTTAGCTTAGCCTTCCTTAAGATTGTAAATATATCTTTTATGTTATCGATATGTTCCGCCAGAGATGAACTGAATATGAAAATGTCATCCATATACACCACACATATCTTGTTTATGAAATTTCTTAGCACAGAATTCATCAATCTCTGAAAGGTTGATGGTGCGTTACGAAGACCAAAAGGCATTCGAATAAATTCGTAATGCCCAAAGGGTGTAGAGAATGCCGTTTTCTTTCGATCTTCCTCCTTAAGGAGTATTTGATGGAAACCTTTTGCCAGGTTCACAGTCGAAAAACATTGGGCTCTGCCTAATTTATCCAAAATACTGTTAAGGTTATGTATAGGATACCTGTATTCTACTGTAAATTCATTTAGTTTGCGATAGTCTATTACTAATCGCCATTTTTTCTCTCCAGAATTATCGGCTTTTTAGGCACAATCCATAAAGGACTATTGTATGCAGAATTGCTCTCACGAATAGTGTTTTGCTTTAATATATCTTTTATTTGTTTGTTCATTTCGTCTTCATGAATTTGGGGGTATCTGTGTATTTTTGAATAGAGTGGTTTGTAAATTGTAGTAACGATTTGATGTTCTGTTTGGGTTGTGGCTGAAAGATTATCGCCTTCTACATAAAATAAATCTCTAACTCAGTAAGAAGATTTTTGAATGCTCTACTTTCCTTCTCATTTAAGTGACAAAAATCAAGTTTGTCTACGATATTTGTTTTTGCAACTGGTTCCAATACACTTATATTCTCATCAAAGAAAGAACAGTACATTTCCCCAAAAAACAATTTTTTGCCAAATATTTCTGTATAACGATGTTCGTTATTTATTCTTGCCTAAAGGGGTACCAAAACATTTTGTCCGATTATTCCATCATATTTATTATTGCTGAAATTAATAATTGTCGAACTTAAAGTTCCTTGAGCAGAAAATTCCTTTGGGAAGGGAGTTACAACTTTAAATTTAATTATGTTTGTACCGTTAATTATTCTGTATTAAACGGGTTTCATTAATTCCTCTATTTGAAAATTTTCTTTCAAAACGTGATGTTTAATAATGCTGGTTGAAGAGCCAGTATCAATTAAAAATCGTATTTTTTTGTTTCCCAATAGTGAGTATCACTATCGGTAATTGGATTGCGGAGGCTGTATTAAAAAATTTACTTCTTTTTCCTCTCCATTTCCTATGTCCATATGTGTAGTTTGCTGATCTACACTCATGTGAGGATTCCTTGTCCTATTCGAACACCCTTCGTTTATTTGATTGTTTTGAAAGTTATCTCTCATTATACCTATTAGTCTCATTTTGCCAATTCCCTACATTATTATTCTGACGATATCGCTCCTGTTGATTTCTTCTAAAGTTTCCACTGATTTGTTGCTGAAAATAATAGACTTATTATTTTTGCCGGTTGTAGTTTCGATTAAAATTATGATGTTCGTTCGCCTTGTTCCTATAGTAATTAGCAGTGTTCCAGATGCAGCCCGAACTCGCCCAAAGTTACCCAAATGCGTTCCAGATAACAATTTTTGTGCAATTTTGAGAGAAAATGAGAGAGTAATTATTTTCATTTCCTGTACAAAGTTGCCCGAACTATTTCTTTGGGTAAGTTTGGGCAAGAATTATATTATCAGCTGTTTTTTGTTTACATTTGAAAATAAAAAAGTAAAAAGAAAATTTACAAATAAAGGAAAGAAGTTGTTAATTGAAAATTGGTTATAAGTAAAATGGAAGATTTTTCAAAAAAACTTAAAGTTGTTAGTACATTTGCGCATATTTGCCACTTTGTTTAGTATACAAAAATGTTTTTTCAGATTAGTGAAGAACTTATGGACACATCAAGTGGGTCTGATGAAGACGACATGTTACATTTATAATGATGCTAATCATTCATTTCATGATGTTGAGCCTTATTCAGTGTATAAAACCACTAAAATAAAAATTAATGTAAAAAGTAAGCAGCACTAGTTTTTCAAAAGATATAATTATGGTTTTTTGGGTTCCAGCAAATTTGGGTAGATTTTGCACTTTGAGAGAGTAATTTTCTTTTTACTCTCATTAGCCCAAACTTGCCCGAAATTACTTGGAACAGACCTATTATTGCTGAAATTTTTATTTGCCTTATGCCTACTGTCGATAGCTCTACTATCGTCTAGCAATCTAACACCCATACCTAAATACGGGCGGAAAGCGGAACGTTTTTTTCCGCTGAGCGTTAACGCTGAAATGCCATACCTAAACAAAAGCGGCAGCGTTATGTAAAAAAACAATAAAAACAGGGTTATCAAACAAACAAATTAAACAATCCTGATTATCTTAACAGCTGGACGGACGACATTTGTGATTTTGTTATTGAAATTTTGTACAAATTGCAAACGTGCATACATATGTATGTATATAATCATATTGTAAATATTTTCTTACCACCAATTTCTAATACGAAGTGCACAAATTTTTTCTTTTATTATATATTTCACTTTTGTAAATCTTTGCTCTTTTTCTCTGGTTACAATTCTCTTCTTTTGCAACCAACTTCATTAGAAAACGCTCTGTCAAAATCGGATTTTCCAATAGCAAAGCGTTGCCGCCGCGTTATTTCGGTATGCTCCATACAAAATGTATGGACATGAGAACTTTTGACAGTTAAAAAACGCTTGCCGCCCTTATTTAGGTATGGCAGTAAGTTTAGTATATTTGTTTACTATGTCGTTTAATGTCAAAGTTTCATGTAAATGAACTCTGAGTGGTCCATCTATTTTTTCAATTAAGATGTTCACTAAGTCCCTGTCTACATTTTCTGAGCTATACGACATAGATTTATTATCATCTAGTTCATAAATTTCGCTTATTTCATTTTTTGCTAATTCGAAACAGTCAAAAAGTTCTCTTAAATTATTCACTTTTGTCTATCGACACCTGTTAAAAATCTCGGCATATGATGCCTTCGGTCTGGCTTGGGCCTTCAACTTTGCTTTTAATTGATCCCATGAGATGTCTCCAAGTTGCCCTATATATGTTGCGAAGTCTGCAGTGATTTTTTAGTTTACTGTTATCTGGATTCCAAACTTAATTAATGCGGTGTTAGCTCTGCAAATACCTATTAACATCTCTATGGATTTTATGAATCCATTGATGCTATTGTTATTATTTAGCGGTCTAATTTGTCGAAACTGCTATATCTTTCGGTTCCATTAGGAAATAATTCTGCTGATGAAGCTACTGTTGGTGTATTTGCTGCTGCTGTTGCATTTGATGCTCTTGATGTAATTGCTGTTGTTGTTGGAGGATTTTTTGTTCTTGCAACCGCAGGACCGCCTCTAATTCAGCGATGTTTTCCTGCATTGCCCCGTCGGCTTGATGCAGATCTCTGCTTGCATCAAACCTACTCATCTTTTTACAGTAACTTTGCCAATATTAGTTTTGTTTAATTTCTTAATTATTGTTTATTCACTTTTATACAATTTTCTTTTTTATTTTTGAAATTAATTATTTTTATTTCAATTAATTTAATATTTATCTGAAGTTTTCCACCGACTGCGCCATTTAAATGTGTTATTTATTATTCTTCCATATAGTAAGAATAAAACACAATATATTTATTGTTTTATGTTGTCAGCTCTTCAGAGTGAAAACTTAATTTATTTAAACCGATCTTAAGACTAAGTTTACAAAATATTTAAAATGTAATATAAACTAAGTATCATCAGTATTTTTATGCTTCCGTTACTGTAAGCAAAATGTGGGAAAATAAGGTGTAACTTGAGGTAAGCAACGTAAGTATTTTATGCTTACGTTGCTGTCTAGCAAAATTAGGGAATAAAACTTTAGGGTTTCCCCACGGTTTGCCAGCCATTATAATGATTTTGGGTATCAGGATGTGACTCACGTGCTAAGCAATTATTAGTTTTTATTTAAAATAATATCCATTACTTAAAAATAGAATCTCATAACGCCTTGCTCATAAATTTTTTAGGCAGCTGAAACTTTATGCTGAACGAAAAAAGGTAGGAGTTCTTAACATGAATAATGAAATAATTAAAAAATGTCCAGTTTTGTCCCCAGCAATGCAATCGAAAGTGTCATAAAAGGGGTATTTAAGAAAAAAGGGTAAAAAAGGGTATTTTAAAGTAAAAACGGGTCAAGTTTTTTTAACCAAAAATACAACATTTATTTCAATTAAAAAAAAAAACAAAAACGAATTTTAACAATGAAATTTATTTGTTGGTTGTCAAGCAATGTCTATATGCATTTCATTGGTGCTTTACCAAATCATCAGTAGACTTTAACCAGAGTTTTGAAAAGTTGAAAACCTCTTATCTTATGCATATACTTCTGAAAACCATGTGAGAATTCACAATTTGTAAAATACAAACTATTTTCAAAAATCACAACAGAATGAGCATAGTAGGCTTTGAAACATACACAAAAATAACCCAACAAATAAATTATATTCGATATGAATCTATTTTATTTTTCTACACCTTTATACAATTAGAAATCCGTTGGATAACAAGAAATGTATTTGTAAGGCAAAATGAAAAATAAAATCTAAATTAATCTGTTATGAAATTTTTATTTGACATATTGTCACAATTTTAAATGAAATTTATTCATAAACATGTATGATTATGAGTGGCACACTAAACTACAAAATTAAATGGAAATCTATAAAAAAACAGTCCATACATTTTTAATATATATAAGAGCTTTTCGCTGCCTAACCTTAAGCCGAAACACATACATAAGTCAGGGCATACTCACAGTTGATCCTCATATGATTATACACAATTGTCAAACTTTATATGAAAAAAATAGGTAGGTATGCATGGAATATGACAGTCGGTTGCAATGTTTTATATGTACGGTCACAAAACTAATTTACGGATTATGTATTCAACACACATATATAAAAGATAAGTGTACTGAGAACTTTCGTGAGAAATATTGGAACTTTAATTCATTTTCAAAAAGGGTCAAAAAGTGGCATACATTTTATTAAAATGATACAAAGGGATAAATTAAAAAAAGGGTCATAAAAAGTGTCATTGGCATGAAAAACTGTCAAAAGTGATACTTTAGTATTTCAACGGCAACGCTGGATACGATGATTCTAATGAGGGCCTTAGAGAGGTTATAATGAATACTGGTGCACAAACGTATAAATTTATATCATGAGTTACAAGCTCCACCAAAAAAATAAAAGCCTTTATCACAAGAACAGAGGGAAAAAACTCTTGAAAGATGAAATGACAAAAACAATCCGTAAACAAAATCGTATTACAGTATTGGCCAAAAACATACCAACCACGCGTATACTAAGACCAAGTTCTAATAATATTTAGTGAATTTTCATAAATATTTTTGTTTTATAGAACTGAAGAACTTATTCTTTATAAACCTTAAATAAATATTTGAAAAATTATTACGAAAAAAGCATTAAAACTATATAATATTAATTTGTATTTGTAATGCTCTGTTCACAATAATTTATCAAAAACTAATTGAAGGTTTATAAGAAAAAAATTATCACTCTTATGAACCAGGAGATATGTACTTCCTCTTCATGTCATTATGTATCTTCCTGTTCAATGTGTAAGGCACTAGCAGAATGGAATACATCTTTTGCAAAATCTATTCCACGTGTTTTCTGTGCCGCTACGCACTTCATCAGCATTCTTTGTGCCTTGCTGTTTTAACTAAATCCTGGAAATATGCAAAAATAAGTGTTATTATTCAGAAAAGCAAAAAAATAAATAGAGTATGTTTTCGACCACAACCCATTGCCGTATAAATGATTCAGCAAGGCAGAAGTAACCTTTTACTTCCAGATTTTATAATGCTGCTAGAAAGGAAGTCGTCCGAACAAAGTAAAGATGTGGAAGCGAAATTTCGTCCACAAATTTCACTCCACTTTTAACTCTTACCAGCATCTTTGGGCATTTTAAAAAAAGATTCTTCTCCTTTCACAAATTTTTTTTTTCACAAGAACGCATGTTTAATATATTATCACAATTTTTAATTTTTCAACAGAATTAATATATTTTTGCAAATACTTTTACACAATCTATTTTATTCTTATAGTCACAAAATTAAAATTTTCCTCAAGGAAAGAAGAAGACTAGTAAATATACTTTGACAGTCGAAGATGATCATAGCAAAGTAGCAAAAAATTCTTAAAACAGCTGTCGATATAAATTTGCCTTGAGTAAAGCACAACCAACAACAACCATGACCAGATGTCTCGCGAAGTTACCAGACGACGTCACTTTGTTATATAAAGTCGCTGCCATAGATCAGCAGAATTAGTTTGATTTTAAATCTAGACGTGTTAACATCGCCAAGTGTTTAGTAGTACAAATACTCGTGTTAATTAAGTAGTAAATAAAGTGTTGCCGCATTGTATTTCTAAAAATTAATTGTCTGTGTTTTTAATTGATGCAATTAAA
Organism: Linnaemya tessellans; assembly: GCA_951800035.1. Lineage (NCBI taxonomy): Eukaryota > Metazoa > Arthropoda > Insecta > Diptera > Tachinidae > Linnaemya > Linnaemya tessellans. The sequence continues at coordinate 64,319,797 of OX637533.1, read as the reverse complement.
CGAATCCTTTTTACGAAAAGGTCTAAAAATTTAACAATTGGTGTCAGAAGTGGTATTGCAAAAATAATTAAGAGGGCATTGCAATTTAAGTAGAATAAAAGGACATTAAAAAAATAAAATCATAATAAATAATCATGAAATTTGATGAGCTAAAAGTTGAACAGTTAAAAAAAGGAGCTTAGTAAGCGGAAATCGCCAACAGCAGGTAACAAGGCTGAACTGCAAAAGAGGCTGACGGATGAGTTTAAGAACCGCGGCATGGACATCACGACATAGGAGTTTGAGGACAAAGACGATGTAGAGGTATATCCTCCTGCTACGACCAGCAGCGTCAAGATAAATTCAATGTTCGCTGCTATGATGATTCAGATAAAAGGAATCAATAATGAACAAATAAAACAAACGTAATAAAACAGAACTGAAAAGTCAGCAGTGAGAAGCTTGTAGCCGAAATAACTAAAATAAAACAGAACTCTCAGCAGATGCAAGAGGCATCAAAGATCAGCACTGAAAAGCTTGTAGCCGAAATACAGGGAGTGGAAACAAAACTGTTGGAGTCAAATAGACCCAGGAACGAGACTGTGGTCGAGGTCTCTGAGGCCATTAATAGGGGGGTGAATTCTATTGAGAATAAATTTTCAGAGGTGGCAGATAGAGTCCAACATCTAGAAAGCGGTGGCATGGAACAGCATGCAAAAGAGTTCGATGAGAAATTGCATGCTCTAGGGGGCAAAATGCATAACCTTGAGTGTAGTGGCGGGCCAATACGAGCAGTTGCGGAGGTTACTGCGCGAATAAAAGCGACATGCTTTGACGGCAGCGTACCATTGGGCATATTTAAATTACAGTTCGAGGCGGTTGCTAGCAGATATGGATGGGATGCTGAAGAAAAGGCCATAGAGTTGATTTTGTCCTTAAAGGGTAGAGCCGCAGAGGTACTTGAGACCGCGCCAGTCAGCAGCAGAAACAACTATAATGAAATAAGGGCAGCATTGCAGCGCAAGTATGGTGGTGAGCACAAGCGCGATATATACAGAATGTAATTGCGATGTAGAGTTCAAAAGCCTAAGGAGTCTATACAACATTTCGCAATGGAAATCAAGCGTTTAATGCAGCTCATATATCCAGGCGAAAGTCACCCGTTCCTGGACCACTTTAAAACAGAGGACTTCGTTAACGGCATTCGCGACCCTGATGTTAAGCTGGCTGTGTGCGCTACGCAGATATCCACTTTCGCTGAAACTTTCTCATTTGCGCTGGCTCAAGAGACTGCAAGGATGGTTTCCAAGCCACAGATATGTAAGGTGCGGAATGTGGAGGTTTTTTCCGAGGACGATAAAAACCTGGTCGCTAGTGTTAAGAAGGCAATGCGACAACTGTTGGCGGAAAGTGCTACCGAAGAAGAGCCTAAATGCTTTAACTGCGGAAAAATCGGCAATTTCCAGCGCAACTGCAAAGCACCAAGAAAAAGAGGTAGATCTGTTTCGCCACCAAGAAACAGCAAACGGGTGAACCAAACAACAGCACAAGAGTCCCCGTTAAACTAAAACGAGCTAGCACTAAGGGAGAAGAGCTAGCTCTTACCATAGACACAGGGGCATCGCAGTCAATAATAAGGCCAGATATAGTAAAGGGGAAATGCGATCGTTTAAGCAATGTACGGCTACGTACAGCTACTGGAGAGCCTGCCACTGTCTGTGGTAAGATTGAAGTTAAGGTGACTATAGCCAACATCAACGTGAGGCATTTGTTTATTGTTGCCGATATTGTCGATGAGGTAATTATTGGAGCCGATTTTATTATTAACCATGGCATTAATCTACACATGGGGCAACAGCTGATTATTTGACGTAACGTGGAAATTCCCATTGATATTGGATATGACAGCAAGCCGCAAGTAACACAAGTATATGCTATTGAGAGCCAGATGTTACCGCCGCAGTCTGAAACAGTTATATGGGCGCGCATGAAGGGAGATTGTGAGGACAATCGGTTGTGGGATGTAGAACCAGCAGATCTAAAGAGAGAGCTTATAACAGCAAAAGCTTTAGTAAAAACTAGAAAAGGTATAGTCACTCTAAGAGTGCTTAACTTGGCAGACCATGAAAAGGTTAGGTTAGAAGGGCTGCCCGCAAGTAAAGCGAGAAAAACACTCGGAAGCCATCAAAAGGCCCATTGTGACGCCCAGAGGACTATACCCTACACACTCCTCTCAAGACGAAGTGGTGGTTCCTGAGAACCACCCAGAATTTCTCACAAAGCCCGCCAGGGCAGCCAGCGGTGCATCCCTGAGGCAGTCAAGATCACGCAGAAAACGAGAACCAAGATGTCTAAGCCTACGCTCCTGCAGGGCCGGACAGTACTGACTCCTCCTCCTCCTCATCGAAGCAGCTCCTGCAGCGGCCATCATGAAAAAAGTCATCAAATAAAGTTGCGATATTGGCCAGTGTACTTCAGCAGAGGCAATAATTAACCGCGAAAAGAAAATAGAGCCATAGATGAACAATTTGAGGAATACGTAGGAAAATGGGTAGCAGGACTGTCAGCGCCAGTATCTTTGCCATGAAAAACCAAAGCCAGGGTAGAACTGCATAGATTAAATTAACACTGGCGAAGCTAGGCCGATTAAACAGCCACCCAGAAGTGTACCCCTAGCAAAGCGAGATGAAGTCAAAGAGCTTGTAAGAGATATGGAGCGTGAAGGCGTAATTGAACCATCTTCTGGTCCCTGGACTACGCCTGTAGTATTAGTTAAAAAGAAAGATGGCAGTACTAGATTCTGCGTATACTACAGGAAGCTCAATTACATAACCAAGAAGGACAGCTATCCGCTACCCAGAATCGATGACACTTTGGACACGCTAGCTGGTGCGAGATGGTTCTCTACGCTAGACTTGCGAAGCGGATATTGGCAATTGGAGATTGCAGAGAAAGACAGGGAGAAAACTGCCTTCAGCGTCGGTAACGGATTATGGCAGTTCAAAGTTATGCCATTTGGTCTCTGCAATGCTCCGGCCACATTTGAACGCCTAATGGAGAAGGTACTGAAAGGACTCCAGTGGAAGACATGCTTGGTATATCTGGATGACATAATCGTGATGGGGAAAACTTTTGATGAACACCTCAAAAACATGGCAGAAGTTCTTCAATGGATATCATCAGCTGGATTGAAACTCAGCCTAAAGAAATGTGCATTGTTCCAGAAAGAAGTAAAGTATTTGGGGCATCGTGTTACAGCAGACGGAATCTTAACAGATGAAGATAAAATACAAGCAGTAAGGGACTGGCATCAACCTAAAAATCATAATGAACTGCGCAGCTTTTCGGGCCTTTGTACATACTACAGACGCTTTGTGCCAAATTTTGCCAGTGTAGCTGCAAGCCTCCATGAGCTGACAAAGAAGTCGAGACCATACCATTGGGGAGAGCCGCAGGTAAGGCATTGCAGAAACTTAAAGGATTATTGTATACGTCACCAGTACTAGCGTATCCCATACCTGGAGAAAAATTTGTGCTGGGGGTCAATTCTGGTTCTGTGAAAACGTGAAATGAAAAAAAACTTTTCATTTTCGTTTTCATAACACTTTTCACATTTACACAAAATGCGATTCCCGTTCATGTTACGAACAACTGTTTCATTCCAGTTGTATCCATGAAAATACTGTAACCATGCTATATAACTTTCAATGTCACTTACAGAGGGCGAAGTTTAAAAGTTTCGAGTGCGGCGTTAGGCCGCATACACAATTTTGTAATTTCTTGAGCCGCCGCCTTAATGTTCATCTACTGTTGGTTGAGTTTTTGAATATGTTAAACATTTTGTGTCTAACTTAGTTATTATTAAACAAATATTAGCACAAAAATATAAAACACTAAGTATAATTGCAACTATTAGTATTAATACATTGCAAAGGGAAGCTATTTTCATACACATATTTAACAATAAAACATATGTAACCATTGTTACAAACGCGCGTACATATAAATATATATATATATATATATATATATATATAGGTATATATACATACATATATATATATATATATATATATATATATATATATTTATATATATATATATATATATATATATATATATATATAGGTATATATACATATATATATATATATATATATATATACACATATATTATATATATATATATATATATCTATATATATATATATATATATATATATATATATATATATATACACTATTTTTTCTTTACATTTAGCTGGTATTTCCTCAATTTTAGGGGCATATACATACATATAAAAGAATAGAAAAGTTAATGAAAAGCATTAAAAGTTAAATGAAAAATATTAAAAGTTGAATGAAAAGTAGTTCACTTTTTTAAAAGTATTTCCATAAACTGTTGCGCGTTTTCATCTTCTCCATTGTTATCACGATAATATATGAAGTGAAAAATTTTTTTTCATATGAAAACTTTTTGACAGTTGTTTACACAGTTGCATTGAACCAGAATCACCATTGATGTGCAAATATGAAAAAATTTCGTTTCATTCCGCCTGTTTTTTACATCATGAAAACACATTATTGTCCTTACGTTTTTTCATAGTACGCGAATCAGAATTACTATGAAAAGCTGAAAAAACTTTTCATTTCACGTTTTCACAGAACCAGAATCGACCCCCTGGATACTGATACGAGCGGCTATGGCATAGGGGGCGTGATATCCCAAGTAGTTAATGGCACTGAGAAAGTCATGGAATACTATAGCCGTGTACTCTCAAATCCTGAGAGGAACTACTGTGTGACACTACGTGAGATTCTGGCAGTATTGGAATGCATTAAACATTACCATAAGTACCTGTATGGTCACACTTTAAATTACGGACTGACCATTCTGCACTGAGATGGTTATTGCAGTTTAAAAATCCTGAAGGCCAACTGGCAAGGTGGATTGAGCGCCTGCAGTGCTATGGCTTCAGTATTGAGCATAGAAAGGACACAAAACATTACAACGCGTATGCTCTTTCAAGAAGACCCTCCTCGAGTGTAAACATTGCGTTAAAACCGAACAAAAGGAAGGAGTTGTTGATGTTCGGCTAATGCACATCGACTCTGATGAAGACTGGTCAGCGGCACAGAGGGACGACAGTATACTATGGAAAATTATAGCAGCCAAAGAGGAGGACAGAAGACCGTCCCGGAGTGAAATTTCGGCTGAGAGCCCACTCACTAAATTTTATTGGACTCAGTGGAACAGCCTCAAGGTAATAAAAGGGTGCCTATACCGCGTATGGGGCGAGCACATTCCCAAATTTTTGATGGCATATAGGTCAGCTGTATACGACTCAACATCGAGAAAGCCAGCCAAAATTATCTTCGGGACGAAAGTAAAATTGCCTGGTGACAAGGTATTTGGTGTTGAGCCAGCTGTGGAAGAAGGAGCCATTACGTCCCTAGAGCAGGAGAACTTAAACAAACTGCATCACAATGTGGCTATATGTACTTGGCAGCACTGCCAACTCATCAAAATGTTACAACCCTGGTCAATACAATGCAGATAATATTCAAATTAACGGAAATGGAATATTCCGGATACATCGTCGAGAATATCGTTGTGCAATAATACGTGTATATAACAACAATGAAAAACCTACCCACATCAATGTTAAGAGATGATGATGTTATTCTTAATGATCTTGTACGCAAGTATTCGCTGCTAATAAAAGTTAAACATGTACACAAATATACACAGCGACATACGCACATAGCACAAGAAAAAAAACTACAAAACACACAGAACATTCATACATACAACCACACATAGTTACAACCCAATATGCATTGAAAAATTATTTCTCCAATGTTAGAGAAAAGCTTAATTCTCAAGTTGATTTCTAATGTAATTCTCAACTTAAGTTCAAACATTTTTCTCCTTTTTTGTTTTCAACTTGACATCAATTTGAGATTTAATATTTTATCCAATCTTTGAGAAAAATTTTAAATCTCAAGTGGATATCTAACACTTCTCCACTTGAGACCAAACATTTTTTGAACTTGAATACGATTTGCGATAAATTTGAGATTTTTTTCTAATTTTTTTATTGTCGTATGACAGCGCTGTTTTACGCAATCGCTTACAGATCTGGTAGCGTTTAAAAAACACATGTTTCAGCTACATTTATTCATTTATTACAAATGTGAAAGAAGTGAAAATAGTGAAAAAAAGCAAGTGTTAAAAAATATAAATAAATAAAAGTGCATTTAAGTGAAGGAAAGACAATTAAAGGTAAGCAAAGTTTAAATAATTAATACAAAAATGAATAGATCAAAGAAAGTTAAAAGTGAGGTGAGGCAGGTGGTGGCTTTGCTGTCGGAGCGCTCATTTGCCGATGAAACTTTGGCAATGGGACCTTCGACATCAAATGCTTGTGGAAACGTGTCTTTTGAGGAATTTAGAAGTGAGGGCAATTCATCTGAATCGGAAAGCGAAAGTGAAAAGGAGGAAATAGTAGAAAATTTAGGTGAATTGAGGGATGAGCTTGCATCATGGGCAGTTCAATTTAATATTACAAACGCAGCTGCTAATAGTCTTCTAAAAATTTTGAGTACCCACATTTGTGGACTTCCTAAAGACGTGAGGACCTTAAAGTCTACTCCCAAAAGTGCGCCAGTTGAAAAAATGGGGTTAGGTGAATAGGTACATTACGGCGTTAGAGACACATTGACCGATTTTTTGCTAAAAAATTCTTCATTTTCTGGCGAACTAAGCCTGAATATAAATATTGATGGCCTTCCTTTAGCAAAGAGTTTCAATTTGCAAACTTGGCCTATTTTAATAAATGTCAATGGGACGCCAGACGTTATGGTTGTAGGCGCTTATTGTGGTAAAAGTAAACCATTGTGTCCAAATACATATTTAACAAGGTTTGTTAATGATTTATGTGAACTGATTGATGTGGGTTTAATTTTTGAGGAAAAATTGTTTCCTGTCAATTGTCGCGCATTTATATGCGATGCACCAGCAAGATCGCATATTCTTGGTATCAAAGGGCATACGGGGTTCTTTAGTTGTCTCAAATGTACCCAGAAAGGAGAATCTGTTAATCATAGAATGATTTTTAGAAGTGCGGTACATAATTTCAGAACAGATTCCGACTTTCGCTTAAGAATAGATGCCAAACATCACAAACTGCTAGAGCCACTGGCTATAGAAAAATTACCTATAGATATCGTGAATTCATTTCCTAATGATTATATGCATGTAGTGTGCCTTGGCGTTATGAAAACTTTACTCATTGGTTGGATCAGAAAAAGAAATTGCATTTTTTCTTTAAAACCGTCAGAAATTAAATTATTAAATTCAAAACTAATTTTTTTGAGCAACCAAGTGCCAAAAGAATTTGCTAGACATCCTCGAAGCTTAAATGAAATTGAAAGGTTCAAGGCTACAGAATTAAGATCGTTTCTTTTATATACAGGCATTTTCGTCCTTGCTGACGTTTTAGATGCTGAACGATATAATCATTTTTTATTGCTCAGTTTGGGAGTTAGAATTCTGTTAGATGAAAAATCTTGTATGGAAAATAACGAATGTGCAAAAGTTCTTTTGTCTGAGTTTGTTAAAAATGTATCTCGCCTCTACGATGATACTTTTTTAACTTTTAATTTTCACTGCCTCACGCACTTATCAAATGATGCATTTAATTATGGTTGCCTAGAATCTATAAGTGCTTTCAAATTTGAAAACTATTTGTCTAAACTGAAAAGGAAATGTAAAAAAAATCATCAAATTGCAGTTCAGATATATAACAGATTGGTGGAGGATAGCTTAAGATTGCCCAAACCTCCAAATGACAATAAAAATAAAAAAGTTCTTAATAATGGGACAATTAAATCAATTTATACCAATTTGTTTTATTTTTCTACAAAAACACTTGATAATTTTTATAGTATAAACAATAGAATATTTAAAGTAATGTCTATTTCTCAAAATGAAAGCGATATAGAAATTATAGGAAAGGAAGTTTTGAATTTAAAGGACTTTTTCACTATTCCAATAAAATCATCCAATTTTAATATTAAATTTGCGACACTTTGCAATTTTCGAATTCACAGTATCAACATTTAGTGGAAATAATATCACAAAAAATAATTATGTTTAGTAACTTTGAATCTAATCAATTTTTATTTATATCCTTCATTCACATGTAGATGGATCTAAACAGTACGTTTTTAATAATAACCGAAGAGTATTTAACCAAAAAAGGTGAGCATAAATAACTTTATTTTTTTTATTAGTATAATTATATTAAATGTCAATTATAATATTGAATTTTTTAGACTGGGATGAGTTGAATCAAAAGATTGACAACTTCCAAAAAAAATGTGCTCAAAGGTATAACGCATTGAGCATATTTCTAAAAACAAAAACACAATGCACATTTCCAATATTTTTAGAACATGAAATCACTCAGAAATTACTAAAAAGAGTACTGGAAGAGGTAAAATCGGGGGGAAATAAGACGACCTTAAAGCGAAAGCCAATTTTGCCAAAAACACCATTTCAGCTAGTGTCGGACTTCAGCCTATTCGAAGATAAAATTCAAGCATCTGAAAACAAGTTTAACGACCTGGTAAGTTTGACAAAAATATAAACAAAATTCCAAATACTAAAGTTTAATAATTCATCTACTAGGTTTCCGAACTTATGGCGTTAGTATGTGGCAATTCCATAAAATTTTTAAAAACAGCTTGGCGGAAAATGATAACGGATGAGGTAGCTATCAAATATTCCTGGCAAGGAACTAAGACAAAACAACCTGTACTAGCTCTAAGTGTCACAACGGCATTAAAACGTAATTATGTTTTTATGTAATGATTGATATTAATATTAACTAAATCTAATTAATCTTTCCAGAAGCTTACAATCAAAAATTTGCAGCTGCATCTTCGGACAGCGAGTTCGAAAGAACTCTCATATCATTTTTCCAACACGCCAATAACCGCCTTCATAAGAAGATAAATTATGTAAATGGAAAAAAGGAAAATATCTCCCAAATTAATTAATGTTTTTTTATTATTAAAAATAACTTTAATGAATTGTTTTTTATCAATTGTTTTTATAATCTTTTTTATGATGTTTTTTATTATTACTTAAAAATAACTCAAATGAATTGCTTTTTATGATCTCATTATTTTATGTTTTTTTTTTATATAATAAATAAGTTACAAAATTAAGTAAAAACTTTGTTTATATCCCAAATTTATATAAATGGGCTTTCTTTAATATGACAATTCCGTACCATCCATTTGAAACCAATTGGAGAAATTTCTTTGATATCAAGTTGAGAATCACAAATTTCTCAATTTGATAACTAAGAAAATCATCATATTAAAAATGAGCCTTTTAAGTTGAGAAGACTATAATCGGACTATTGAGGTGCATTTGAGAATTAACGTTGGAGATTTGAGAATGGTATTTGATATCAAATGCATCTCAAGTTGATATCAAACAATAATGTTTCTTGGGAATAAGCAAAACACACAAGCCAGCATTGTCATATATACAAACACACGTATTTAGCTACTTGTTAAGTAAAGCACAACCAACAACAACCATGACCAGATGCTTCGCGAAGTTACCAGACGACGTCACTGTTACAAAAGGTCGCTGCCAGAGATCAGCGGGATTAGTGTGATTTTAAGTCTAAACGTGTTAACATTGCTAATGCTTGGTTTTCACTATGTCATTTTTGTTGCCAAATTGTCCAAATTGTTGGCAATTGTATGACAACCCGTTTTCATACAATTGCCAACAATTTGGACAATTTGACAACAAAAATGACATAGTGAAAACATAGTGAAAACCAAGCATATGTGTTTAGTATAAATACTCGTGTTAATTAAGTAGTAAATAAAGTGTTGCCGCATTATATTTCTAAAAACTAATTTAATTTGATGCAATTAAAAGAATCCTTGAAGGATAAGGAAAAATCGTTTTTACGAAAAGGTCTAAAAACTAACAATATATACCTAGTCAGCATTATATGAAATTAATGATCATATTCGAGTCTTTTCGACTCCTTCGCACGATTAAAATGAACTGTTCATTCGGGAGAAAATGCTACCCTAAACGCGACTCTTCTAAGGGAGTCTTTTATGATTCGCGCTTTTGATTAATTTCGACTCATTTTCGAGACAGTTTGTGGTAGTTCTTTATAGAGTTTATTTTTGATTTTACTCTTTGTGTTTGTTTTTTTAAATAACTTTCTAAGTATTTCTGCGAATCATTTTCGAGACTTATTTTAAGCGCAGAACTGATTAATCAGTTTTTGATCATCTAAGGTACTCGAAAAATACTCAGTTTGGTGAAACAATCTTTTTTTTTAAATTAAATTACTTTATTTACAAGTCAGAGGAATTAATAAGGTACACGTATGAGAATTTACTTAAAAGTACTACAACATTTACAGCTAGTAATTGAATATGTTAAACTATTGAAAATACTGACTTGAGGAAAATTTGTTAAGAAAAAACCTCATAAGGACCTTTGAAAAATGTATAATGAAATTTGTATAACGCAACCTCTAATAGGAATCTTTCTAGTAAAAGAATCTTAGTGGTTGGTTGGTAAATTTCTTATTATTTCGGAATTAGACTCTCTGCATTTTTTATTAAATGACAGCGTCAGATCGTTAACACGAGCGAGTATCATTTTGGAATTAAATCTAGTGTGGAGCAAGACGGTTGGGAATCTCGGGGGAAGATTGTGTATTATTTTCATGTTTTTGTTTTGTATAATTTGAAGCTTTTTCATATGGGTTCTAGCCGTTTTCTGGACCCAGATCGGGCAACCATAGGTGAGAATCGGACGAATACACATGTTATACAATAATAATTTGTTTTTTAAATTAAGTTTAGATCTTCTACTAAGTATGGGGAACAGAGCACGACCACATTTTATGGCTTTATCGCATACGTAGTTGACATGACTTTTGAACAGTAATTTTTATCTAATACTAAGCCGAGATATTTGATGTCATCTCTGATGGGAATGAAATTTCCACGAGCGTACAAATTTTTTGTGGGAATACGTTTAGGCGATTTGTTAAATGGAAATATAATAGCTTGAGTTTTGTTGTCGTTTACTTTAATTTTCCATTTATCGAAATATTTCTGGCTTGAGGTCAAATTCTCTTGCATACTTTTCACTATCGCATTAGAAGATTTTCCGGTGCATATGAACGCACTGTCGTCAGCATAGAATGCTGCCTCATGGTTCCTACGGACGTATATAACGAGTATAGCGTTGGAGACAATACCGATCCTTGAGGTAATCCTGCTGGGATAGATTTTTCGCTGGAAAAATGGCCGTCTATGTAAACTACGAAAGAGCGGCTTCTTAAAAAAACTTTTTATAATTTTTAGCAAATAAATTGGGGTATTAAAGTTTAAATAGAAGTCCATCGTGCCAAACAGTGTCAAAGGCTCTTTCTATGTCTAAAAATATGACGCCAGTACTCTTGCGATTTCTTTTGTTTTTTTCTATAAAATTGAGAACTCTTTTCAATTGGTGTACGGTAGAGTGTTCTTTCCGGAATCCAAATTGTCGGTGGTTTATCAAGCTATTTTGGTCTGCAAACTCGGCTAACCTCTTATGAATTATTTTTTCAAATACCTTGTCCAGTAAACTCAAAATGCTTATTGGCCTATAACTGGAGGACAATTTTGGGTCTTTACCCTTCTTGGCGATAGGGATTACCTTAGACTTTGAGGGAAAATAGCCATGATTTAGGCAGCAGTTAAATATTCTACTAAGTTTTGCATGGAAGCAGTCCGGCATATATTTTAAAATTATGCTGTTTATGCCATCTAGACCTGGGGCTTTATTGTTTTTTAATAACGAAATGTATGCTTTAACTTCTACAGGATCAGTAAGAGCAATATTACCGCTGATAGGAGAATTAGAAAAATAATTAATATAATTTAAAACACGTGAATCCAGGGAAGAAAAATTGTTCAAGGTTGCCGTGTGAGAATTACTACACGTTTCGGCTATTGCGTTAGCTTTTTCTGCACCATTTTTTAATACTGAACCGATTATGTTCAAGTCGCAGAGAGTAGGATTCTTTCTTTTTAAAGCTTTTGACAATTTCCAAAACTTTTTAGATCCTCTAGGCAACCTTGCAATAAATCTTGTCCACGATTCGTTCCTATCCTTGTTAATATGAAAATCAATTAGGCCATTTAACTGTCTTAATATACAAATTAAGTGGGCCCGGTAGTTGGCATCCCTGCATCGGAGAAGTTTGCGCCTGTATCTGTTCCGCTGTGCAATAAGCATTTTTGACGTATTAGAGATTTCTCTTTGCCATGGGCTTTTGCTTTCTACTGGGATAATATTGAAAGCCTCTTTGACAATTAAGATTAGTCTATCTAGTCTCGAATCCACATTTCTCGTCGACAATTTAGTTTGATCGACCGTTAGACTTCTTATTTCATTCTCTACCCATGCTCTTATTTCCGTCCAGTCTGCGCGATTATATATGGGAGTCAAAAATAGTTTTTTCTGTTATTCACCGTAAATAGTGCAAGTTATTGCGGCGTGGTCCGATTGAAGAACATTTGGGTGGGACTCTAAGTTTGAAAAGTTAATGCTGGAGTTAGTTAATAAAATATCTATTGTAGAGGGCTGAACATATGATAAGTTTTGAACAAATCGGGTATAAGAGTATGGATAATATATGAAATAGTTTGAAGTCAGACAGTGTCTATAAAGCTCATTACCAGTTGTGTTACTGGAGGTACAATTCCAATGAGAGTGACGTGCATTAAAATCACCACAGATGAAATACTCGCAGGAACGATTTGTAAGGAGATCTAAGTCAACCTTAAAATCCGGTGTATAATTTGGATTGTAAGCAGCAGTAAAAACTACTGGCCGTCCGTTAATTGGGGTCTGAATTGAGATATTTTCAATTACACGAGCGTTAGTTTTAGGCAATAACTTATGGACTATGTTACTTTTAACCACAATGAGTACTCCTCCGCCATGAGTGTGCCTGTCCTCTCGGTAGATTTTGTAGCTCCCTAGATGAAATTTGTGTTGCGGATCTAGAAATGTTTCGTTGAGCAGAAGGATGTCAATTTTCTTGTCGTGTAGAACTTTTTCAAATTGAGAAGCTGATGACTCGGTTGTTATGCCTTGAGCGTTAAAGTGCATAATCTGAACATTGTGTACGACAAGGGTTTTATATGGCATGTTTGAGCATCATACCAAGAACTCTCAGCTTCTCAAATTTGGATTGACATTTTTCTAATGCGTTAACTGCATTAAAGAATATATCCAATAATATCTCATTGGAGATATCATCGTTGTTGTCACAAGCTTTACATTTAGACACATCTGCGAACAACATTTTACTTTGGAATGATGAGTTCTTAGCATATCCAGTATGCTCTTCTCTGGATAGTGGTGGGAAATCGCTATCATCTACCTCCAAGATAGCACTACGGTTCACAGCAGTTGATCTAGATTTAGCAGTTATTCGTTGTCTGATTTCTAGATATTCTTTACGACACGGACATCTTGAGTCATCTGCCCTATGGTTGATGCTTTTGAAGTTTCTTTTGTTACAATTATGACATTTGTAAACGACACTATTGGTGGGACCGCATTGGTTTAACTTGCACTCACTGGAGTCGTGATTGCCAGCACTTGCTGCACATATTTTCACTCTGTTGCAGTTTTTGGCACCATGGCCGTACATTGAACAATTTGCACACTGCAAATTACCTCTATATGGTCTTCTCCAATGTACTGCTATTTTGCTGAAAAATTTTATTTTTAATATTTCACCCTTGGAAACATGTTGCCTGTCAAATTCTACCAGATATAGGGCGACGTCATCACTCGATCTTTTTGTACTGATTTCTTTTACGCGTTATATTGTGGGATCTTTTGAACTCGTCAAGAATAATATCACTCGTTTGTCTAGGAAGACCAAATAACACCAACTTGAAGATATTGCTATTTTTAATCTCGTGGGTGTAAAACTGCATTTGTCTTTTTTTAAGTAAATCTATGGCCTCGTGTTACTGTGCGATCGAGCTGGACATTTGTGCCAATTGACATTCTTTTAAACGTATATTTATCTCCAAATATACCCAGTATATTCCCAAAGCCTACGTTGGAGTCCACAATAATAGGTGGAGCTTTTTCCTTCTGAACCTGGTCGTCGTCGTCACCGGACAGCGGATGAAATCTGTTAACATTGTTGGGCCCATCATTAAACTTGGGCAACTTGTACTTGGGATCGTTACCCAAAAATTTCTTTCGCTTTTGACTATTCATACTCAGTAAATATTAATTTAATTGAATAAAATTTGTTTAATTTTCCGCGAGCAAAAATTCACGTTTTTACAGGGCATGGCAGTGTTGCCGGATGAGTGAAACAATCTTCCACATGCTGACTGCGTATATATACACATATCCTACTAATATTATAAAGCCAAATGTTCGTGAATGTGGATGTGTGGATGTTTGTTCCCTTTTCACACAAAAATTACTGAATGGATTTTAATGAAACTGTACAATAATTTAGCTTATACTTCAGAATAACACATAGGCAATAATTTTTAAAGATATTGTATAAATTGTCCAAAATATATCGATAAGTGTTACTTAAGTCGTATTTTATTATTTTTTTTTTATTTCAAAAACTAATATTTGTCGTTACCTACTGTACTGATTTTTGTTTTGGTTAGGTTGTACATCTTTTGTTTGTCTAATTTGTGAATATAATATTTGTCGTTAGTACACTCTAAAACTTTTGCTGGAATTTACGTTCATATTTTGCATAAATTCCTGTTGAAAAAAATCTTGTTTAAAATTACGTCAATTTTGATCTTACAGTAAAAAAAAATGAGAAATAAACATAATTTGTCCTATTTTAAACAAAGCACTAATTATTATGTAAAAATTGTCTTCTTTTAAGCGACTGTGTTTAAAAATGTGTTCAATGTGACTTAACAATACGAAAAATGTTTAAAATTAAACATATATATCCAAAAACAGAACACTTAATGTAATAATAGCAACTTTTTCATAAAGAAGAAGCATTAGAGAGTTTTTATTTCATTAGCAAATGGCGTGATATTTTCAGTGAAGAAAAAAAATTAAGTTTCGAGTAGTTAAATGAACAGTGAGATAACTATTTGATGAAATTTCGAGCACAAGTGTAAATATATAAACGGCCTTAATATAATATAATACCTCATTTAAAATAAATACTTTTATTTTAGTTTGTATTTTACATATATACTATGTACGTTAAGAAGTAATGACATACTAAATATTTAATTTGTATTTACATGAACACACAGTATTCATTTACATTTCATTTAAATATAGCTAAGTTTTTATATCTTTCTTAATATATATATAATTTTAAATAAAAACTGTACACGTGTATTTTATTTAATTATATAGGATTCAAATTATATATATAAATATATATATATATATATATATATATATATATATATATATATATATATATATATATATATATATATATATATACATAAAATATGGGGAAACTATATGTTTAAAAGTATTAAACATCTCTTGTTCAATATTAAACATATTTTGTTCAAAAATCCACAAATTGTTTGAAAATATATGTTGTGTAATTTTAGGTCAATTATATTCGGTAAAGTGTTGCCGACTATTATTGACGTAAATTTCAACAAAAGTGTTTTAGAGTGTAGGTATCAATTTCTGTTGTCATTACTCAGGTTGTGCATCTTTTTTTCAAGTTTGTCATAATAATATGTATCGTTATTAGAAAAAATAATTAGAACTAGCTACTTGGACCCGACATTGGCCGGCTTCCCCAACTTTGTACAAAAGGTTTTCATTTTGTGCTTTGCATCCACCTCCTAGAAAATTAAAAACTGTTTTGATGTATTTTCAGTATAAATATTTTTATTTCTTTACTTAAATATTTTCGGATTATATCGACCCGGTGCGATGGACGTGGCCTATTTCTATGGTACTTTCCTAATATGTTAAAAGGATCTGTGCAAAATTTCAGCGTTCTGCGACCTCTCGTTATACTTTTTTCCATGAAATGCCATGGGATGTATGAAGAAATCCCACTATATGCCACAATTAATTATAAAAAAACTATATATGTGTAAATTCAACGATGTTTGCGGCGCACGCCAAAACATCTCGATTGTAGAATTTTTTCCTACTTACTTACGTTATATATTGGACAATTTACACAATATCTTTATAAATTATAGCCTATGTGTTATTCTGATGTATAAGCTAAATTATTGTTAAGTTTCATTAAAATCCATTCAAAAATTTTTGCGTGAAAGATGAAAAAACATCCACACCCACAAGCACTCGGCTTTATAATATTAGTAGGAAAGGATTATGCCGCGAAAGTGTAAGTCTAATCTTTCCCAAAGATCGAGCTGTAAAAGTAGCTAGACTCAACGAGATGGTTCATCAAGCCGAACTAAGAAGGCTTCAACAAGCGGAGCGTGAGGCAATTCACAGGGCTGCTGAGACACCAGGGGGCAAATTACGGCATTCGATATCGATCGAAATTTTTATTTAAATTGTATTGAATATTGATATCGAATGCGGTAATTTGGCCCCTGGTCAGGCTCAAGAGTGGCGTCGACGACATTCTGAGTATCTGGCATCTCAACGGACTACTGAGACACCTGAACTATCTCAAGCTCGGCGTCAACAGAACGCTGAATCCATGGCATCTCAATGAGCTGATGAGACACCTGAACAGACCCAAGAGCGGCGTCGACGACATGCTGAGTATCTAGCATCTCAACGGACTACTGAGACACCTGAACTGTCTCAAGCTCGGCGGTAACAGAACGTTGAATCTATGGCATCTCAACGAGCTGATGAGACACCAGAACAAGCCCAAGAGCGACGTCGATGGCATGCTAAGTATCTGCCATCTCAACGGGACTCCTGAACTGTCTTAAGCTCGGCGTTAACAAAATGCAGAAAATATGGCACCTCAACGTTTTTATGAAACATTCGAAAAGTCTCATGCTCGGCGTCTTCAGCAGACGAATTGCATGGCGTCCCAAAAAATTACAGAAACTATTGGAACCACAGCTGTATCTCGCAGGCGTGCTGTTGCTGAATAAGCAGAACAGCGACGTCTAGTTTTTGCAACAAACACGTTGAGAATATTTGATAAAGCTGCATTCGAGTACGATGAGACTCTTGACTATGAAAGCCACAGCCTTGTTTTTTTTCTTGGACCAGCACTCAGGGGATGACCCCTACATATGCGATGCATTGTGCCAGAACTAGGAAAGTTGGTTATGGGAAGGAGGATAGAGGGAGTAGTGTTTGTGGACGTTCGATTTGAACCTCCCCAAGTTAAAACTGACAGGAAAGACCTCTGCTGGAAGTTTGTTCCACATACGAACCGTTCGGCCAAAGAACGAATTCTCTCTGTAATGTGTGGTGCGATTCACTGACAACTCAACCACAAAAGGATGTGCCCTATGTGAAGAGCGGGTAGCTCGCAGAAATAAACGGTTATGCGGCACAAGCTCCCTTATTTCACCAGAACACATTCCGTTGTAGTATTGGTAGAACAGTGAAACACACCCCACGTTGCGTCGATGCTTCAGTTGGTCAATAGAGTTGGCTACCCTACTGTCACCGATGAGCTTCTTCGCTCTCTCTTGTACGAGGACGAGCAACTTCAAAACAAATTTTGAAGCACCGGCCCATACATGAGAGTTGTATTCCATCTTTGGTCGGATGTAGGTGGTATATATATTGAGGAGATCAGTTGGTGTGAAGTATGTCTTACACCGTCTTAAAAAGCCGAGACACTTGAAAGCTTCTTTTGAAATATGAAAAATGTGATCTGTCCATCGAACGTCACACTGTATTTTCATACCAAGAACATCAAGAGCTTCTGATTCCCCAATACCTATACCATCCATAAACACGGATGGCGCAGAACCTTCGACCAGCCGCCTATGCGTAAGCACGCAGCACTGCGTCTTATGAGGGTTAAAGTTAACCCTGTTCGCGAGGCCCCATTCGGAGATTGACAGATCACTTGTGAGTGACTCGTTCATACTTTGTCTCCTGGCGTCAATCTCCGCCAGGCTTGGCCGGCTGGTGAAAGAGAAAGAATGGATAATGCTGCTATCATCCGCGAAAGAGTAGATAGGGTTTGAAGTTTGACATAGAAGGTCATTTATAAAGATGATGAAGAGAGTAGGAGATAAAAATAGCTCTACAAGAAATGGGTGACCGAAATTAATACACACATAAAAGTTGTACTAATACATTTGCAACAATTTTTCTTATTACCGAACATATGACTGTCACTATTGCCGGAGACAAATATCATCAGTGACGAATGTCTATGTAGTAGTTTAATTTTTCACATTTGTCATTCCAGTTTCCATTTTTTATCTGTGTCAGCCAAAGTATATTAAAAATTAAATAGTTTTTAAATATATATGTATATATAATATAGAAATTAAGTGAATACTATATGTAAGTATAATATATGTAAGTATATTTAACCGTTTTAATAATGATGTAGGTAGAATTTTAGATCTAATATTTGTTAGTGACTCTATTAAAGCATCTTGCAATTTGGCTGCAAATCCGGTCTCTGTAAATACAGTACATCATAAAGCAATTGATTTTAAGTTTAAATTTTTTTCCTATGTTCCTGAGCCTTCTTATACTACCAGCAGATATAATTTTCATAAAGCTGATTTTTATAGTTTAAACGAATACTTTAAAGAAGTCGATTGGTCTATGCTATCTTGTCTGGATAATCCAGATAGCATTTACAAATTTATTTGCAACAACTTTGAAGCTGCAATAAATTCTTATGTGCCGAAATCCATACTAAGGTGTAATAATAGCCCCCCTGGTTTAACTCAAGACTTTGCCATATGAGAAATTTAAAAAAAAAAGCTTATAAAAGATATATTAATTCTCCGAATGATACCTATCGACAACGATTCATTTTGGCTCGTAACGAATATAACTTTTTCAGAAATTTTCTCTATAAACAATACATTTTCAATATCGAGAACAAAATAAAGACAAATTCCGCAGCATTTTGGCATTATTTAAATAATAAAAGAGGCAATAATAATATACCTAAACGTATGTATTATGGCTCTTCATCGGCCGATAATACATTGGATACTTGTAATCTTTTCTCACAATTCTTTCAAAGCACTTTCATTAAACCTTCAATACAAAGCTATGACTATCAACCGTATCCAAACAATCGAACTCATGAAATAAATTTTGACATAACCGTGGAGGACGTAAGTTTAGCTATTAAAGCATTGAATACAGAAACTAACTGCTCAGTGGGGGGCTATCCAGCCATATTTTTCAAAGAGTGTTCGCAAAATATTGCTTTTGCTATTACTAAACTGTTTAACACATGTCTTATGAAAGGCAAATTTTTGGATGAATGGAAACTTTGTTCAGTAGTGCCGATTTTTAAATCCGGGGACCGTAGTCTGATCACGAATTATAGGCCAATAGTGAAACAAAGTACTTTTGCTAAGCTCTTTGACGCAATTATTAAAAATAAACTTTTTAAATGTGTTGAAAACTTTATTTCTCCATTTCAACCTGGATTTATGCCTGGTAGGTCAACTGCGACTAATTTGTTACTGTTAACCCATAACATTATTAACGCCATGGAACAGAAATCTCAATGTGATGTCATTTATACTGACTTTGCCAAGGCATTTGATACCGTGAGCCATACACTTCTGTTGAAGAAACTGTGTATGTTAGGTCTGTCCAACAATCTTATAATGTTTTTCAAAAGCTTTCTATTAAATAGGTCTTTGAGCGTTAATATTGGGAAGTTTTCCTCTTCATTACTAATAAATGCGTATTCTGGCATTCCGCAGGGCACACACATTGGCCCGTTACTTTTTGTAATTTTTATTAATGATTTACCGCTCTATTTCAAATTTTCTAAATGTCTGTTATTTGCTGACGACTTGAAACTATTTAGAAGAATATCGGTAATGGATGATTGTGAAAAACTGCAGTCAGATCTGACTAGGCTTTCCAATTGGTGTTTGGCTAATGGTATTATAATTAATATTTCAAAATGTTGTATGGTATCATATTCACGTAACATAACACCAGTGAATTATATTTACAGTATTAACGGTACTCCACTGAAACGTGAGTCTCAAGTTAAAGATTTGAGTGTTATTTTCGACAATAAATTAAACTTTTCGTACCACATTGACTATATTATCTGTAAAGCTTATTGCATGGTTGGTTTTATAAGGAGAAACTCAAAGGACTTTAAGGATGCGTACACCCTTAAATCTCTATATGTAACATTAGTACGCAGTAATCTGGAATATTGTTCACTTATTTGGAGTCCATATTATTCAGGTCAGTCTAAACGTATTGAACGAGTGCAAAAAATTTTTATCAAATTGGCATTAAGACTTTGTTGGCAAAACGAATTACCGTCATATGATGTAAGAAGGAAACTACTCGGTTTACAATCGCTGGAAGACCGCAGAAGTTATTTATCAGTTTTATTCGCTTATAATGTTATATCTGGTGGAATTAGTTGTGAAGAAATTGTAAGTTTATTTGCTCTATATGATGCCCTTAGGAATTTGAGGAAAAATAGATGTTTTGTTGAACTCATTCATAGGACAAATTATGCCGAAAATGAGCCAATTGCAAGATGTATGCATTTATGTAATAGCTTTAACCCACCGTTAAATTTTGATACAAATTTAGTAAATTTTAAGTTAATATTATTTAAGTATTTTAATTAAACACTAATTATTTAAGTAATCTGTAAGATTTAATCTGCAGATGAAATAAATAAATAATAATAATATAATGATCTATTCATTATTATATTTCCTATATTAAATTAAATTAACTCATAGGATTATTGTTCAAATATGTGATAAACGTTTGAAATCCCAAGGGAAAGTCAACACCAGTTATCAAAAAATCTGGTTGCAACAGGAAACGTTGGGTAAAGAGCATGAAATCTTTAATTCCAACAAGTTGGAAGCGATTGTAAGCAAGATTGATAAAATAAAGATTACGCCTTGCGCATGATTTGCCGATTGATTATGTATTTGTTCCCTCGAAGAGATTGCCAAATAATAAACATATGCTAAACTAATACTTCCTCGTACAAAAATAACATTTTATGCTATATTTGGCAACTCTTCACACAATTTACTCAGCGAGATTTCCATTTACTCAGAGAGATTTCCAACAAGCAAATTTAATCGGATTTATGAAAGTGCAAGTTTTGTGTTACATTTTATAATAAATTGTGTTATAATTTAAAATAAATATATTAAAATAATTATTAAATAACTTAAAGTGTAAAAAACTTATTAAAACTTGATTTTTAAAGCTCATAAACTGTAAACAAAAAACCTAAATTAAAGAGAAAAGAGAACAAAAAGAGAAAGCATGAAATGTGCAGTGGGCAATTGCAAACAAAGTAACAGCAATAAAAACAAATGAGAAATAATTGTGTTAAAATGTAATATTGTTATCAACATTTTTTTTTGTTTTCAAAACGATGTGTCATTTTATAGTTTTCCAAGAGATGAAGCTCAAAGGAAGTTATGGCTGATATTTTGCAAGCAAAAAAATTTGTTTTGAATACGGAAAAAAGAAAAATAATTAGTACTTGGGTTCAATATTTATATAAAATAACTATAAATGAACAATTTCAAATAAAAAAAAGGGGAAAGTAAAATAATTTTTAAAAATTGTTTATTATCAAACAAATTTAATTTGAAAAATCGCACTTTGTCCCACTGTCCTGTTTTTACAATAACATAATAGTTCTCCAACTGAATTTTATTAGCCAATCAGAACACATGTTGAGTGACGTCAGAGTTCCATCATGCGCAGATAAGTATTTTCATTTCAGCTTGTTGGCGTAATATTTATTTAATTATTCTTGATTGTAAGTATTTAAAAATATTCCTTGTTTTCCATTTGTACTGAAATATTTAATATTTACTAGCTCGCATCAAAAACACGCATGATGGAACAGTACAACAAAACAGAGGATAGAAGCTTATATGATTTTTAATTGGGTATGTACATAAATAAATATGTATGTATCATTTTTTTTAAATATTTAATAAAAATAAAGAATTGAATTGGAATAAACATGTTTCTTTTCATATATTTGGTTAGGTTAGGTTTGATACCTTTCATGGGTGACTGTAACCAGTGGCACCATATTCTATCATGGGTGACTGTCACCAGCACCACCATATTCTATCATGGGTGACTGTCAGCAGTGCCACCATACCCTATCACCAGTGACAAATTTATATATAGTAATAACATTAGAGTGAGTAGTTCGGATATATGTTTTATGGGCGATAAAATTCAGAGGTTAGAGAGGAATGCAAAATTACACGTACACAAAGGTTTCTATAATTTTTCTCACATTGGCCTTAATAAAGTGATGGAAACTTTGTTCTACGTGCTGATAGAAACGACTTCACTAGTGACAGGCATATTACCGGTCAGATGACCGACACTGTTCTTGTAGGGAGAATACATTAATAAAGAATGCAAATTTTGTAGTGCGCTAAAATGGAAAGAGGAAGCTGCAGGCATGTGTTGTTCGGGAGGAAAAGTAGTCCTTCCTTCAATATATCAGCCAATTGAACCCCTCAAAGAGCTTTTTTCTTGCGAAACAGAAGAATCAAAACTTTTTTTTTTTTTTAAACATAAGGAAATACAATAATTGCTTCCACATGACATCATTCGGGGCGGATAATACCATGTCTATGCCAGGATTTTGCCCGGCTTTCATAATTCAAGGGCAAATATATCACACAATTGGCTCTTTGCTTCCTACTGCCAATACGCAACCAAAATTTTTGCAAGTTTATTTCATGGGTGATGAGGAAGCACAAGTTAATATGCGTTCTGAGTACGTACAAGGTGTGGAAAACAACACGATTCAAAAAATACAAAAAGTTGTACATGATCAGAACGTTTTAGTGCATGTATTTAAAATGGCTAAAGATAGAGTGACTAGCGATAATTACAAGGTTGTGATACACCCAGATCGTGTACGAGATCATGAAAAACGATTCAATGCCCCGACCACAAATGAAATAGCTGCCGTAGTAGTTAATAGTGAACAAACTGCGTCTCGAGACATTGTTATTCAGATGCACGACGGACGGCTCACTAGAGTTCCGGACACTCACAGACTTTATGATGCTCTCGACTACCCGATAATTTTGTGGAAAGGACAAGAGGGATACAGTTTTGATATTCCTCAGACAAACCCAGTTACAAAAACACCTATACCAAACAAAAAAGTATCGTGCAAAAACTGTTATGCGTGTCATATGATGGTACGTTGCAACAATTTTAATTTATTGCTTCGATGTAGACTTCTTCTTCATCAGTTTTTGGTCGACATGTATGTCAAAGTAGAGAGTGAGCGCTTAACGTTTATTGCCTTGAAGCAAACGAAACTTCAAACAGAAAATCATATGCATTTACAAGACGCGATAAGGAATGATGCAGATGCTGATCCAAATAATTTAGGTCAAATGGTAATTCTCCCTTCATCATTTGTAAATAGCTCCAGATATCTCCATGAATATACGCAAGATGCGTTCACATACGTTCGTAATTATGGAAGGCCTGATGTCTTTATTACAATGACATGTAATCCCGCTTAGTCAGAAATCACTAGAGAGCTCTTTCCAGGTCAAAATTCAACGGTTAGACACGACTTAACAGCTAGAGAATTTAAAGTAAAAGTCTAAAAATTAGTTGCTTTACTTACAAAAGGTAAAATATTTGGTGATATGAAATGCTTTATGTACTCGATCGAACGGCAAAAAAGGGGTTTGCTTCACGTGCATTTACTACCATGGTTGACAGAAAAGTTACGCCCGAAACAAATTGACAAAATTATATGTACGTACGTAGTATCCGACAGCAAGGTAATGTTAATATAGATCCGAGAGATGAGGTGCAAACATTCCGAGCCGGCCGATATGTCAGTAGTAACGAAGCAGCGTGGCAGATCTCGGGTCTGCCTTTACATGAGAGACACCTAACAGCCACTCATCTGCCCAATGGTGAGCGGATTTACTTCAATGAAAACAATTTTAGAGACAGATTGCGCCAAAAAGACACTATTGCAAAAACACTACTTTATGTTGACGTACCCCGCTACTATACCTGGAACGCATCATCAAAGAGTGGAAACGTCGTTTACAAGGAATACCGGTCGACGGCTGGCCAGGAGTGAAGGCAGGAGATGTTATTGTTTGCGGATGCTGCTCAATGTAATACAGGCCCCACTAATTTCTTGGATCTAAAAATAGTAAACGGTCAAGTACTTGAAACTTTTCGAGCAGCGTGTAAGAAGTTAAGATTGTTACAAGATGACAACCACTGGGATGCCATAATGGAAGAGGCCGTGCTGTGTCGCTCCCCTTCGCAAATAAGAGAGTTATTTGCAATATTAATATGCACTTGCGGTTTATCCAATCCTCTTCAACTATGACATAAGTATAAAACTGCGTTATCAGAGGATATATTGCACAGATTTGAAAGGAAGGATCAAGTCAATAATGATCTATGTCTGGATGAGGCACTGAGACTTATAGAGGATAAAAAAATAACGATTTCCGGAAAGAATTTGTCTGACTTCGGTATGCCCACACCACAGCGTCGAGGAGCGCTGTCGACAGATTTTATCAAAGAACTAAGCTACGATACCGTTTTATTAGTGCTCAGGTCAACGAAACTGAGCCACGTCAGAGCAAAAAGAAAATTTATTACAAAATATTAGAACGAGTCGATCGTGGTGAAGGCGGTCTTTTTTTTCTTGATGCCCCAGGCGGTACAGGCAAAACTTTTTTGCTTAAGTTGCTTTTAGCAAAAGTTCATAAAAAGCATAATGTCGCATTAGTTGTAGCTTCATCTGGAATCACTGGAACATTACTGAGAGGTGGGCGAACGGCACACTTGATTTTTAAATTACCTCTTAATCTGGCAAGCGAAGAAACCCCAACGTGCAACAACAGTAATAGTAGTGCCCGCGTTGCCCTATTGCAACAATGTAAGCTGATCGTGTGGGAAGAGTGCACTATGTCACACAAACGGGCCCTCGAGGCGCTTGATCACTGTCTACAAGACATTCAAGGCAATCGAAAGTTGATGGGTGGTGTAGGTGTGTTATTGGCACATGAAATTAATGCATGTCTGAAAGCTTCATTTCTGTGGACCAAAGTTGAAAGGCTTTATCTTACCACTAACATGCGAGTCCAGTTATTTAGCGACATCGTCAAGAGCATTTGCTCAGCAACTCCTGGAAATTGGTGAAGGTCACCTTAACAACGACCAAGAAGGTATGTTTCATTTCACACCCCGATTTGGCCATGTTGTGGAGTCGGAAGACGAACTCATTAATCAAGTTTTTCCGAATCTGGAACAAAATATTCTTGACGAAAATTGGGTGTGTGAAAGAACCATAATGGCAACAAAAATGAGACTGTTGCGAAAATAAATAAAAAAATCTTAGACGAAATAACCACTAAAATTTCAGTATATAACTCCATCGACACAGTCCTGATATCCGATGATACTACGAGCTATCTCGTAGAGTTCCTAAATTCTTGGAGTTATCCGGGGTGCCATCTCATAAACTGGAACTAAAGATCGGTATACCCGTTTTGTTAATGAGTAACCTGGACGCTCCAAGATTATGCAACGATACTCGGTTGCGAATCACAGAACTAGGAAGGCATATTGTGAAGGCCACAATCTTAACTGGAGAAGTCAAGGGAGACAATGTTCTTATACCACGCATCCCAATTATACCCAATAATTTATAATTTAATTTTAAACGTCTGCAGTTTCCAAAGAAAGTTGCATTTTTTATGACTATTAACAAATCACAAGGTCAAACCTTAAAGGTAGCAATCTTACATTTAGGCACGCCAGGTTTTCTCACGGCCAGCTCTACGTGGCTTGCTCACGGGTTTCTAAAGCACCAAATCTGCACATTTATGCTGAACGAAAAAAATCGTTTAATATAGTTTATAGAAGTATGTATATTGCAATAGCTACTGTTGTATTACCACCAAATCAATCCTAATAAAATATTGTTACAAAGTTTAAAAATAGATTCAAATATAACGACAATGTGGCTATATGTACTTGGCAGCACTGCCAACTCATCTCTAGTTGTGAGAATGTTACCACATTGGTCAACACAATGCATATAATATTTGAATTAACGGAAATGGAATATTCCGGATACATCGTCGAGAATATACAAGATCATTCGAAGCTGTGCAATAATAAGTGTAAGTAATAACAACGAAAAAACCTAGCACCATCAATGCTAAGAGATGATGATTTATTCTTAATGATCTTGTACGCAAGTATTCGCTGCTAATAAAAGCTAAACATGTACACAAATATACATAGCATATACACACAAATATACACAGCAACATACACACATAGCACAAGAAGAAACAAAACTACGCAGTTCACAGACCACTCATACATACAACCACACATAGTTACCATAAACAAAACACACCAGACAGCATTGTCATATATACAAACACACGTATGTATATAGCCACATGTTAAGTAAAGCACAACCAACAACAACCATAACCAGATGCTTCTCGAAGTTATCAGACGACGTCATTTTGCTATATAAAGTCGCTGCCAGTGATCAGCGGAGTTAGTGTGATTTTAAATTCAGACGTGTTAACATCGCTAAGTACTTAGTAGTACTAATACTCGTGTTAATTAAGTAGTAAATAAAGTGTTGCCGCATTATATTTCTAAAATAAATTGTCTGTTTTTAATTTGATGCAATTAAACGAATCCTTGAAGGATAAGTAAAAAGCGTTTTTACGAAAAGGTCTAAAAACGTAACAATTGGTGTCAGAAGTGGGATTGCAAAAATAATTAAAAGGACATTGCAATTTAAGCAACAAAAAAGAACATTAAAAAAATAATTATAATAAATAATCATGAAATTTGATGAGCTAAGAGTTGAACAGCTAAAAAAGGAGCTTAGTAAGCGGGAATCGCATACAGCAGGTAACAAGGCGGAACTGCAGAAGAGACTGATAGATGAGTTTAAGAATCGCGGCAGTGAAAAGCTTGTAGCCAAAATAACTGAAATTAAACAGAACTCTCAGCAGATGCAGGAAGCATCAAGGATCAGCACTGAAAAGCTTGTAGCAGAAATACAGGAGTCAAATAGAGCCACGAACGAGACTCTGGTAGAGGTTTCTAAAGCCATTAATAGGGGAGTGGATTCTATTGAGAACAAATTCTCAGAGCTGGCAGATAGAGTCCAGCACCTAGAAAGCGGTGGCCTAGAACAGCATGCAAAAGGGTTCGAAGAAAAATTTCAATCTCTAGAGGACAAAGTGCATAACCTTGAGTGTCGGGCCAGTACGAGCAGTTGCGGAGGTTTGTGCGCGAATAAAAACGCTATGCTTTGACGGCAGCGTGCCATTGGACATCTTTAAATTCCTGCTCGAGACGGTTGCTAGCAGATATGGATGGGATGCTGAAGAAAACGCCATAGAGTTGATTTTGTCTTTAAAGGGTACAGCTGCAGAGGTACTTGAGTCCGTGCCAGTCAGCAGCAGAAAAAACTATAATGAAATTATGACAGCATTGCAGCGCAAGTATGGTGGTGAGCACAAGCGCGATCTATACAGAATGGAATTGCGATGTAGAGTTCAAAAGTCTAACGAGTCTCTACAAGATTTCGCAATGGAAATCAAACGTTTAGTGCAGCTCACATATCCAGGCGAGAGTCACCCGTTCCTGGACCACTTTAAAACTGAGGCGTTCGTTAATGGCATTTGCGACTCTGATGTTAAGGTGCCTGTGTGCGCTACACAGAAATCCACTTTCGCTGAGACCGTTTCATTTGCACTGGCTCAAGAGACTGCTAGGATGGTTTACAAACCACAGATATGTAAGGTGCGGAATGTGGAGGTTTTGTCCGAGAATGATAATAACCTGGTCGCTAGTGTTAAGGAGGCAATGCGACAACTGTTGGCGGAAAGTGCGACCAAAGAAAAGCCTAAATGTTTTAATTGCGGAAAAATTGGTTATTTTCAGCGCAACTGCAAAGCACCAAGAAAAAGAGGTAGATCTGTTTCGCCATCAAGAAACAGCAAACGGGTGAACCAAAACACAGCACAAGAGTCCCCGTTAAACTAAAACGAGCTAACACTAAGGGGCAAGAACTAGCTCCCACAAACGAGGACCCCACAATCTGCCTATGCAGAAGAAAAATAGCAACCTTACAGCGTCGGGACACATTAACGGGGAAGAGCACATACTTACCATAGACACAGGGGCGTCGCAGTCGATAATAAGGCCCGATATAGTAAAGGGGAAGTGCGATCGTTTAAGCAATATACTGCTACGTACAGCTACTGGAGAGCCTGCCACTGTCTATGGTAAGATTGAAGTGAAGGTGACTATAGCCAACATCAACGTGAGGCATTTGTTTATTGTTGCCGATATTGTCGATGAGGTAATTATTGGAGCCGATTTTATTATTAACCATGGCATTAATCTACACATGGGGCAACAGCTGATTATTTGACGTAACGTGGAAATTCCCATTGATATTGGATATGACAGCAAGCCGCAAGTAACACAAGTATATGCTATTGAGAGCCAGACGTTACCGCCGCAGTCTGAAACAGTTATATGGGCGCGCATGAAGGGAGATTGTGAGGACAATCGGTTGTGGGATGTAGAACCAGCAGATCTAAAGAGAGAGCTTATAACAGCAAAAGCTTTAGTAAAAACTAGAAAAGGTATAGTCACTCTAAGAGTGCTTAACTTGGCAGACCATGAAAAGGTTAGGTTAGAAAGGCTGCTCGCAAGTAAAGCGAGAAAAACACTCGGAAGCCATCAAAAGGCCCATTGTGACGCCCAGAGGACTATACCCTACACACTCCTCTCAAGACGAAGTGGTGGTTCATGAGAACCACCCAGAATTTCTCACAAAGCCCGCCAGGGCAGCCAGCGGTGCATCCCTGAGGCAGTCAAGATCACGCAGGAAACGAGAACCTAGATGTCTAAGCCTACGCTCCTGCAGGGCCGGACAGTACTGACTCCTCCTCCTCCTCATCGAAGCAGCTCCTGCAGCGGCCATCATGAAAAAAGTCATCAAATAAAGTTGCGATATTGGCCAGTGTACTTCAGCAGAGGCAATAATTAACCGCGAAAAGAAAATAGAGCCATAGATGAACAATTTGAGGAATACGTAGGAAAATGGGTAGCAGGACTGTCAGCGCCAGTATCTTTGCCATGGGAAACCAAAGCCAGGTTAGAACTGCATAGATTAAATTAACACAGGCGGAGCTAGGCCGATTAAACAGCCACCCAGAAGTGTACCCCTAGCAAAGCGAGATGAAGTCAAAGAGCTTATAAAAGACATGGAGCGTGAAGGCGTAATTGAACCATCTTCTGGTCCTTGGAGTTCGTCTGTAGTATTAGTTAAAAAGAAAGATGGCAGTACTAGATTCTGCGTAGACTACAGGAAGCTCAATGACATAACAAAGAAGCACAGCTATCCGCTAGCCAGAATCGATGACACTTTGGACACGCTAGCTGGTACGAAATGGTTCTCTACGCTAGACTTGCGAAGCGGATATTGGCAATTGAAGATTGCAGAGAAAGACAAGGAGAAAACTTCCTTCAGCGTCGGTAACGGTTTATGGCAGTTCAAATTTATGCCATTTGGTCTCTGCAATGCTTCGGCCACGTTTGAACGCCTAATGGAGAAGATACTGAAAGGACTCCACTGGAGGACATGTTTGGTATATCTGGGGGGCATAATCGTGATGGGAAAAACTTTTGATGAACACCTCAAAAACATTACAGAAGTTCTTCAACGGATATCATCAGCTAGATTGAAACTCAGCTCAAAGAAATGTGCATGGTTCCAGAAAGTAGTAATGTATTTGGGGCATCGTGTTACAGCAGACGGAATCTCAACAGATGAAGATAAAATACAAACAGTAAGGGGCTGGCATCAACATAAAAATCTTAATGAACTGCGCAGCTTTTTGGGCCTTTGTACATACTACAGACGATTTGTGTCAAATTTTGCCAGTGTAGCTGCAAGCCTGCATGAGCTGACAAAGAAGTCGATACCATACCATTGGGGAGAGCCACAGGAAAAGGCATTCCAGAAACTTAAAGGGTTATTGTGTACGTCACCAGTACTAGCGTATCCCATACCTGGAGAAAAATTTGTGCTGGATACTGATGCGAGCGGCTATGGCATAGGGGGCAAGCTATCCCAAGTAGTTAACGGCACTGAGAAACTCATAGGATACTATAGCCGTGTACTCTCAAAACCTGAGAGGAACTACTGTGTGACACGACGTGATCTTCCGGCAGTATTGGAATGCATTAAACATTACCATAAGTACCTGTATGGTCGTACTTTACATTAAGGACTGACCATTCTGCACTGAGATGGTTATTGCAGTTTAAAAATCCTGAAGGGCAACTGGCAAGGTGGATTGAACGCCTGCAGAGCTTCGACTTTAGTATTGAGCATAGAAAGGACACAAACCATAACAACGCGGATGCTCTTTCAAGAAGACCTTGCTGTTTCGAGTGTAAACATTGCGTTAAAACCGAACAAAAGGAAGGAGTTGTTGATGTTCGGCTAATGCACATCGACTCTGATGAAGACTGGTCAGCGGCACAGAGGGACGACAGTATACTGGGGAAAATTGTAGCAGCCAAAGAGGAGGACAGAAGGCCGTCCCGGAGTGCCCACTCATCAAATCTTATTGGGCTCAGTGGAACAGCCTCAAGGTAATAAAAGGGTGCCTATACCGCGTATGGGAAAGTATAGATGGCAAAATAACTTCAAATTTAATAGTTGTGCCATGCTCCAAGATAAGTAAAGTTTTGCAAGAATTTCACAATGGACCTAGTGGCGGTCATCTTGGAGTAACAAAAACACTTGAGAAACTGAAGCAGCGTTTTTATTGGGTTGGATGTCAACAAACCGTGGCCGACTGGATAGCAAACTGCCCACAGTGCATAGCAGCCAAAGGCCCAGTAAGAAGAAGCCGGGGCAGCTACAGCAATACAAAACGGGAGCACCATTCGAGCGGATCGCAATGGATGTAGCAGGTCCTTTCCCCATCACTGAAGACGGAAATTGTTATGCTCTTGTGGTAATGAACTATTTCAGTAAATGGCCAGAGGTATATGCTATACTTAACCAAGAAGCAAAGACAGTTGTAAATGCATTCGTCAATAACTTGGTATGTCGCTATGGTGTCCCAATAGAATTCCATTCCGATCAAGGAAGGAATTTCGAGTCTGCCATATTCAGGGAAATGTGCGAACTCTATGGGATAAAGAAAACCAGAACGACGCCGTTGCATACACAGTCTGATGGCATAGTAGAGAGGTTCAATCGCACCTTAGAAGAGTACCTGCGAAAAGTGGTAAGCAACCATCAGAGGGATTGGGACGAGCACATTCTTAAATTTTTTGATGGCATATAGGGCAGCTGTACACGACTCAACGTCGAGAACGCCAGCCAAAATTATCTTCGGGACGGAATTAAAACTACCTGGTGACTTGGAATTTGGTGTTAAGCCAGCTGTAGAAGAAGGAGCCACTACGTCCCAAGAGCAGGAGGACTTAAACGAGCTGCATGAGTTCGTGAGTAATAGAATCAAGATGAAGGCTAGATGTGACCGCACAGCAAATTTGGAGGGATTTATGGAACGTGAATTGGATCTACTTTATAACCCACAACGGAAAAAAGGATTGTCCACAAAATTACAGACTCACTGGGATGTCCCGTATAAAGTGATTAAGAGAGTGAACGACAATGTGGCTATATGTACTTGGCAGCACTGCCAACTCATCTCTAGTTGTCAATATGTTACAACCCTGGTCAACACAATGCATATAATATTTGAATTAACGGAAATGGAATATTCCGGATACATCGTCGAGAATATACAAGATCATTCGAGGCTGTGCAATAATAAGTGTAAATAATAACAACGAAAAAACCTAACAACATCAATGTTAAGAGATGATGATTTATTCTTAATGATCTTGAACGCAAGTATTCGCTGCTAATAAAAGGTAAACATGTACACAAATATACAAAGCATATACACACAAATATACACAGCAACATACACACATGGCACAAGAAGAAAAAAACCACACATAGTTGCCATAAACAAAACACACAAGACAGCATTGTCATATATACAAACACACGCATATAGCTACATAATAAGCAAAGCACAACCAACAACAACCATGACCAGATGCTTCTCGAAGTTACCAGAAGACGTCATTTTGCTATAAAGCCGCTGCCAGTGATCAGCGAAATTAGTGTGATTTTAAATCTAGACGTGTTAACATCGCTAAGTGTTTAGTAGTACAAATACTCGTGTTAATTCAGTAGTAAATAAAGTGTTGCCGCATTATATTTCTAAAATAAATTGTCTGTTTTTAATTTGATGGAATTAACCGAATCCTTGAAGGATAAGTAAAAAGCATTTTTAAGAAAAGGTCTAAAAACGTGACAATATTATATAAAAATGAGAAATCGTTTATTATTATTATTATTATTATTATTAATTGCTATACACATACATATTTCCATCTAGATTCAATATATCTCTCAACACATAGCCTACTCTTAACCCGATATTCAAACGGGATGTAAACTTACGCGGGTGAAACCGAGGGGCGCGCCTATGTATATATATATTTACGTATATATATGTATATATATATATATATATATATATATATATATATATATATATATACATGTGTGTGTGTGCACCTTTGTGGTATGAGAACGGAACACAATAGACCTTTTTTGGTACTTATTTCTCTTTTGACATGTTTAGTTTATAAATATGTAAGTTAACATAGTCCCAACAGAAGTTGCCATCTAGTAAAGTGAATAACCCTATTCTCTTGCTACGAGCAGCCTACAGCTAAGATCACACTATCGGCGCAATGTACCGATTTTCGGCGGCTCACTGCAATAAAGTCACAAGTAGAAAACCAAAATTGCATTACTTCTCAATTAATTCTGGAATAAGTCTAAATGGCTTTATTACCAATGCAGTGTTGTGCAATAGTTGATAAATAAGGCAAATTTAGCTTATTACTTATAACTTTATTTCAGTTGGCCGACGAAAATCGGTACATTGCGCCGATAGTGTGATCTTAGCTTAATACCCATGATGTATTGTTGTGGGGTTTTATATTGCATTTATACATATTATTTTTATTTTTCATATCATGTTGCTATTGTATTTCTTTGCATTAACATGTTATCTATTTTTGTATTGCATAATCTAAACGTTTCCTATTGGTTGAAACGTTGAAAGTTTTCTATTAAGTACAAACATAATTCGTTAAGAAAATATTACCTGTTAAGGTAAAGAAAGAAATAAAAATTATTCATAACCAAATCACGTTAAAATAAACTACTTTTTATTTGGAATAAAAATAATTGGCGCCCAATGTGGGTCTCGAAGGACATGAACTTCAAGGACAAAAAAAGTCAAATATAGTCAAAGAAAAAATACGATTAAAAAATTCAAGAATAATAAAAATCTT
The DNA here is from genome assembly GCA_951800035.1 of Linnaemya tessellans. Lineage (NCBI taxonomy): Eukaryota > Metazoa > Arthropoda > Insecta > Diptera > Tachinidae > Linnaemya > Linnaemya tessellans. The sequence goes on along the minus strand of OX637533.1, from coordinate 64,286,052 downwards.
ATAAATAGTTCGTTTAAGTAAAAAGTGGCAAGAAAGAATTATGAATAATCAAAAATCCAAAATAAACATTTAAAGTAAAAAATTAAGATTAAGGATCAAGGATAATAAAAAACCCTAAAATAAATTACTAAGTGACAGCTAAAAATCAAGGATAATAAAAATTAAAAATAAATTATGTATGAATTTTTATTATTCGAATTTTTGTTATGTAAATTGTTAATTTTTTCAACGGGCTTATGTTCGAATCTGCATGACTCCAAATGATTTTTTATTATTTTATTAATAAATGAATTTGTTCCAATTCTATTTATTATTTTTTATATCAAGATTGGAATATTAAGAATATTTTCAACAATCATCAAACCAGCAGAACGGATCAGTACTGATTTCGAGGGCGCTACGCCATCTCATCAGCGTTCTTTGTTCAATTTTTCCACTTTTGCAAGTGGTGCTAGTTAGTAGGAATATCAATTTACAAGGAACAAGTGCGCGTGCCCCCGCAATGTTTTAAAAAAATTGAAAATTCAATTACTTGAACATATATAACAAAGAAGCTTTAGCTATCAGCAGCCGATGGCTCTGGAAAAAAGAGATACATGGAATATTGGGAATATTAATCGTCAGGGTTGGGGAATTTCGTATTAACCAAAAAGGTAATAACTTAAAAATATGAATGTGAGAACTTCTCATATTCAATTTTCGTTAATAACATTGGTTGAATAGTTGATATTCCTACTATCTAGCACCACTTGCAAAAGTGGAAAAATGGAACAAAGAACGCTGATGAGATGGCGTAGCGGCCTCGAAATCAGTACTGATCCGTTCTGCTGGTTTGATGATTATTGAAAATATTCCAATTTTAATATAAAAAATAATAAATAGAATTTGAACAAATTCATTTATTAATAAAATAATAAAAAATCATTTGCAGTTATGCAACATAAGCCCGTTGAAAAAATTGACGAAAAATAAATTAGTCAATACAACAGGTGACTACTAAAAATCAAGAAAAAAAGCTAAAACAGTTTTGAGTAACTGGAAATAAAAGTAGCAATAAAAGAATATTAGAAAGACAGTCGAGAAGTATGTATCAATACGGTGACCATATTTTTGAACCCAAAAAAGAGGACATTTAGATATGTAATAAAAATTCTTTTTACTATTTATAGTCAATTGCATATATTCTAGGCATGGTCGACTTACATATAATAATGTTTCTTAAACAAAATATGCCCAGAACTTAAAATATGTATAGATATATTACAGTCATTTGAAAAAAAGATTTTTATTTCTGCACAATCCATTTGATGATAATAATTTCTATTGTATGGGTGATTTTGACTTATATTGTGTTTAGAAAAAAAACTCTTGATTTTTGAGTTTAAACAGAAAAGTAATAATAACCAAAAAAAGGACAATAAAGGACATTTCAATCAAAACAAAGGAAATTTTATTTTTTGTTTATCTTAGAGGACATCATGAAAGAAGAGGACTGTCCTCTTAAAAAAGGACGAATGGTCACCGTAATTATCAACCGCATGACATAACTCACGAGCAACGAGGGCTTACAACTTTATCATCAGATAGCCAATGCTGCAAGCCAGCCTCATCAGTACCACTAACTGTTGAGAATTCATCAATACAATATAGCTCATCAGCAAAAAGTGCTCCTCAACTACAATTTTATGAACCAACTCTGGATGGTGTATCAACGTAACGTAAGTCACAAGCAACAGATGTGCATCAACTATATTTTTATCACCAAGGATTCTATCAAGATAACACGGCAAATTTTTAACTAAAATTAAGAAATTGTAAGTAGAGTGCTTGTTGATTAGAAGTGAGCAATAAAAACTAAACTTGTGAATAAATAACATATTAAAAAATAATGTAAATCTTTTTACGAGTTACGACCATAAAAGTATAAAATAATTTTATTAATTCTGTATGAATAGAAAGGACGAGGATAAAGCGTTAGGACGGCTCCTAGCACACTTCAATAAGTTGGTAGCTGACAGGAAAATAAGGAATACGGGCTCAGGAGAACGTTTTAAATTTTGGCTTCTGAAAACGTTATGTTGCTCTATACGGATCTTAGGAGGCTACTCGATTTAACGACAGACGCCTCATCACAGAGTTTGAGGGCCGTGCTTCCACAAGACGGCCAATAACAATGATTTCGAGAACTTTGACGGATAGAGAATTGAATTTCGCGACTAATAAGCGTGAGCTGTTGGCCTTTCTGCGGGCTCTACAAAAGCTGAGGATTTATCTCTATGGCGTTAAAGACCTATAAATTATACTCTCCATCAACCGCTCACCTTTGCGGTATCGGATAGGAACCCAAACGCTAAACTAAAGCGTTGGAAGGCCTTTGTCGACGAACACAATGCGAAGATTTTCCATAAGCCCGGCAGGGAAAATTATGTCGCTGATGCTCTCTGGCGACAGAATACTCATGATTTAGAAGAAGATTCGGCTACAGCCCATAATGAGAATTATATCACCTATACGATTGAATCAATGGATAAACCGCTCAATTGCTATAGGAATCAGATTGTTTTGGAAAAGGCTGAATTTGCCCCATAAGCGAAACTTCATATATTTTGTCCAGAAAACCCGACATTATTAATTATACAAACAAAAATAACCTTATTGAGGAAGTAAAGCTGACAATTAACCCAGAGGTGGTGAATGCTTTAAACTGTGACTTATCAACACTGGCAGTAGTTCAAAATGAATTGGTGACAATCTTCCAGGCAACAAAGTTTTGGTACTGTAAGAACATAGTACTAGATGTTATAGATAAGAAAGACCAAAGAAAAATAGTGATTACTGAATACAATCGTGCCCGCAGGGCTGCTCAAGAGAACGTGAAACAGATTCTTAGAGATTACTATTTCTAAAGAAATCGTACTAAATTGCAAAATATACGCAAAAGCGAAGTATGCTAGACACCCAAAAAAAAAAAAACAGGAAATGGGTACAAAACCAATACCGTTACATGTGGGCGAAATGCTTCACATTGATATCTTCTCTACAGATCAAAAATATTTTCTTACCTGCGTTCACAAATTTTCTAGCTTGCCATAGTCCGACCCGTTTCCTCACGAACAATTGTAGATTTAAAGGCATCAATTATGGCACTCATAACCCGAATGCGAAAAGTATATATTGCGATAATGAACCATCGTTGAAATATGATATATCATATCCCTATTGAAGAATAAATTTGGGATCGATGTTACAAACGCACCTCCCTCCACAGCACCTCAAATGACCATTCTGCACTGAGATGGTTATTGCAGTTTAAAAATCCTGAAGGGCAACTGGCAAGGTGGATTGAGCGCCTGCAGAGCTACGACTTCAGTATTGAGCATAGAAAGGACACAAAACATAACAACGCGGATGCTCTTTCAAGAAGACCTTGCTGTTTCGAGTGTAAACATTGCGTTAAAACCGAACAAAAGGAAGGAGTTGTTGATGTTCGGCTAATGCACATCGACTCTGATGAAGACTGGTCAGCGGCACAGAGGGACGACAGTATACTGGGGAAAATTGTAGCAGCCAAAGAGGAGGACCGAAGGCCGTCCCGGAGTGCCCACTCATCAAATCTTATTGGGCTCAGTGGAACAGCCTCAAGGTAATAAAAGGGTGCCTATACCGCGTATGGGAAAGTATAGATGGCAAACAACTTCAAATTTAATAGTTGTGCCATGCTCCAAGATAAGTAAAGTTTTGCAAGAATTTCACAATGGACCTAGTGGCGGTCATCTTGGAGTAACAAAAACCCTTGAGAAACTGAAGCAGCGTTTTTATTGGGTTGGATGTCAACAAACCGTAGCCGACTGGATAGCAAACTGCCCACAGTGCATAGCAGCCAAAGGCCCAGTAAGAAGAAGCCGGGGCAGCTACAGCAATACAAAACGGGAGCACCATTCGAGCGGATCGCAATGGATGTAGCAGGTCCGTTCCCCATCACTGAAGACGGAAGTTGTTATGTTCTTGTGGTAATGGACTATTTCAGTAAATGGCCAGAGGTATATGCTATACTTAACCAAGAAGCAAAGACAGTTGTAAAAGCATTCGTCAATAACTTGGTATGTCGCTATGGTGTCCCAATAGAATTCCATTCCGATCAAGGAAGCAATTTCGAGTCTGCCATATTCAGGGAAATGTGCGAACTGTATGGGATAAAGAAAACCAGAACGACGCCGTTGCATCCACAGTCTGATGGCATAGTAGAGAGGTTCGATCGCACCTTAGAAGAGTACCTGCGAAAAGTGGTAAGCAACCATCAGAGAGATTGGGACGAGCACATTCCCAAATTTTTTGATGGCATATAGGGCAGCTGTACACGACTCAACGTCGAGAACGCCAGCCAAAATTATCTTCGGGACGGAATTAAAACTGCCTGGTGACTTGGAATTTGGTGTTAAGCCAGCTGTAGAAGAAGGAGCCACTACGTCCCAAGAGCAGGAGGACTTAAACGAACTGCATGAGTTCGTGAGTAATAGAATCAAGATGAAGGTTAGATGGGACCGCGCAGCAAATTCGGAGGGATTTATGGAAGGTCAATTGGATCTACTTTATAACCCACAACGGAAAAAAGGATTGTCCACAAAATTACAGACTCACTGGGATGTCCCGTATAAAGTGATTAAGAGAGTGAACGACAATGTGGCTATATGTACTTGGCAGCACTGCCAACTCATCTCTAGTTGTCAAAATGTTACAACCCTGGTCAACACAATGCATATAATATTTGAATTAACGGAAATGGAATATTCCGGATACATCGTCGAGAATATACAAGATCATTCGAGGCTGTGCAATAATAAGTGTAAATAGTAACAACGAAAAAACCTAGCAACATCAATGCTAAGAGATGATGATTTATTCTTAATGATCTTGAACGCAAGTATTCGCTGCTAATAAAAGGTAAACATGTACACAAATATACACAGCATATACACACAAATATACACAGCAACATACACACATGGCACAAGAAGAAAAAAACCACACATAGTTGCCATAAACAAAACACACAAGACAGCATTGTCATATATACAAACACACGCATATAGCTACATATTAAGCAAAGCACAACCAACAACAACCATGATCAGATGCTTCTCGAAGTTACCAGAAGACGTCATTTTGCTATAAAGCCGCTGCCAGTGATCAGCGAAGTCAGTGTGATTTTAAATCTAGACGTGTTAACATCGCTAAGTGTTTAGTAGTACAAATACTCGTGTTAATTCAGTAGTAAATAAAGTGTTGCCGCATTATATTTCTAAAATAAATTGTCTGTTTTTAATTTGATGGAATTAACCGAATCCTTGAAGGATAAGTAAAAAGGGGCGCGCCTATGTATATATATTTACATATATATATATATATATGTATATATATATATATATATATATATATATATATATATGTATATATATATATATATATATATATATATATATATATATATACATGTGTGTGTGTGTGTGCACCTTTGTTGTATGAGAACGGAACACAATAGACCTTTTTTGGTACTTATTTCTCTTTTGACATGTTTAGTTTATAAATATGTAAGTTAACATAGTCCCAACAGAAGTTGCCATCTAGTAAAGTGAATAACCCTATTCTCTTGCTACGAGCAGCCTACAGCTAAGATCACACTATCGGCGCAATGTACCGATTTTCGGCGGCTCACTGCAATAAAGTCACAAGTAGTAAACCAAAATTGCATTACTTCTCAATTAATTCTGGAATAAGTCTAAATGGCTTTATTACCAATGCAGTGTTGTGCAATAGTTGATAAATAAGGCAAATTTAGCTTATTACTTATAACTTTATTTCAGTTGGCCGACGAAAATCGGTACATTGCGCCGATAGTGTGATCTTAGCTTAATACCCATGATGTATTGTTGTGGGGTTTTATATTGCATTTATACATATTATTTTTATTTTTCATATCATGTTGCTATTGTATTTCTTTGCATTAACATGTTATCTATTTTTGTATTGCATAATCTAAACGTTTCCTATTGGTTGAAACGTTGAAAGTTTTCTATTAAGTACAAACATAATTCGTTAAGAAAATATTACCTGTTAAGGTAAAGAAAGAAATAAAAATTATTCATAACCAAATCACGTTAAAATAAACTACTTTTTATTTGGAATAAAAATAATTGGCGCCCAATGTGGGTCTCGAAGGACATGAACTTCAAGGACAAAAAAAGTCAAATATAGTCAAAGAAAAAATACGATTAAAAAATTCAAGGATAATAAAAATCTTATAAATAGTTCGTTTAAGTAAAAAGTGGCAAGAAAGAATTATGAATAATCAAAAATCCAAAATAAACATTTAAAATAAAAAATTAAGATTAAGGATCAAGGATAATAAAAAACCCTAAAATAAATTACTTAAAGTAAAAAGTTCATCACAAGATAAATTTAAATAAGTGACAGCTAAAAATCAAGGATAATAAAAATTAAAAATAAATTATGTATGAATTTTTATTAGTCGAACTTTGTTATGTAAATTGTTAATTTTTTCAACGGGCTTATGTTCGAATCTGCATGACAGCAAATGATTTTTTAATATTTTATTAATAAATGAATTTGTTCCAATTCTATTTATTATTTTTTATATCAAGATTGGAATATTAAGAATATTTTCAATAATCATCACACCAGCAGAACGGATCAGTACTGATTTCGAGGGCGCTACGCCATCTCATCAGCGTTCTTTGTTCAATTTTTCCACTTTTGCAAGTGGTGCTAGTTAGTAGGAATATCAATTTACAAGGAACAAGTGCGCGTGCCCCCGCAATGTTTTAAAAAAATTGAAAATTCAATTACTTGAACATATATAACAAAGAAGCTTTAGCTATCAGCAGCCGATGGCTCTGGAAAAAAGAGATACATGGAATATTAAACGTCAGGGTTGGGGAATTTCGTATTAACCAAAAAGGTAATAACTTAAAAATATGAATGTGAGAACTTCTCATATTCAATTTTCGTTAATAACATTGGTTGAGTAGTTGATATTCCTACTATCTAGCACCACTTGCAAAAGTGGAAAAATGGAACAAAGAACGCTGATGAGATGGCGTAGCGGCCTCGAAATCAGTACTGATCCGTTCTGCTGGTTTGATGATTATTGAAAATATTCCAATTTTAATATAAAAAATAATAAATAGAATTTGAACAAATTCATTTATTAATAAAATAATAAAAAATCATTTGCAGTTATGCAACATAAGCCCGTTGAAAAAATTGACGAAAAATAAATTAGTCAATACAACAGGTGACTACTAAAAATCAAGAAAAAAAGCTAAAACAGTTTTGAGTAACTGGAAATAAAAGTAGCAATAAAAGAATATTAGAAAGACAGTCGAGAAGTATGTTATCAATACGGTGACCATATTTTTGAACCCAAAAAAGAGGACATTTAGATATGTAATAAAAATTCTTTTTACTATTTATAGTCAATTGCATATATTCTAGGCATGGTCGACTTACATATAATAATGTTTCTTAAACAAAATATGCCCAGAACTTAAAATATGTATAGATATATTACAGTCATTTGAAAAAAAGATTTTTATTTCTGCACAATCCATTTGATGATAATAATTTCTATTGTATGTTTGATTTTGACTTTTATTGTGTTTAGAAAAAAACTCTTGATTTTTGAGTTTAAACAGAAAAGTAATAATAACCAAAAAAAGGACAATAAAGGACATTTCAATCAAAACAAAGGAAATTTTATTTTTTGTTTATCTTAGAGGACATCATGAAAAAAAGAGGACTGTCCTCTTAAAAAAGGACGAATGGTCACCGTAATTATCAACCGCATAACATAACTCACGAGCAACGAGGGCTTACAACTTTATCATCAGATAGCCAATGCTGCAAGCCAGCCTCATCAGTACCACTAACTGTTGAGAATTCATCAATACAACATAGCTCATCAGCAAAAAGTGCTCCTCGACTACAATTTTATGAACCAACTCTGGATGGTGTATCAACGTAACGTAACTCACAAGCAACAGATGTGCATCAACTATATTTTCTTCTCTACAGATCAAAAATATTTCCTTACCTGCGTTCACAAATTTTCTAGTTTGCCATAGTCCAACCCGTTTCCTCACGAACAATTGTAGATTTAAAGGCATCAATTATGGCACTCATAACCCGAATGCGAAAAGTATATATTGCGATAATGAACCATCGTTGAAATATGATATATCATATCCCTATTGAGGAATAAATTTGGGATCGATGTTACAAACGCACCTCCCTCCACAACACCTCAAATGGACAGGTTGAACATTTCCATAGCGCTCTTATGGAAATCGCAAGATGCATTCTGTTGACAACAATTACGTACAACCAATCAATTAATTCGTCTACCAACATAAGACCGATTGATGCAATCCATGTTTTGTCATCCAAACTCATAGAAGGAAAAGCAAAAAGGATTGCGGACGCCCAGCAAACACAATTAGAACGAAACAATTCGTCTAGAGAGAACGGGATTTTTGAGGTTGGAGAAATTGTGTTGGTGAAGAATAGCAAAAGGTTGGGAAATAGATTAACACCTTCGTATACGGAGGAAATAGTCAAAGCAGATTTAGGACCCACAGTTGTTATTGAGAAGGGGGTGGTCCATAAGGACAATCTGAAATAAGCAGTAATATTTCACCTTATTATTTCTATTTTTTATGTTTTAATTTAAAAAAAAAAATTTATTATTTTTTTTAGAATAGTACTATATCCCAATTACGGACAGGGGCGTCATTGTTTGGCAGGATTCTGGTTATTATACAGTATACCACAAACTGTACGCTGTATTATGAGAAAATTCAAGAAACAAAACGACTGGAAAGCCATTTTCCTTTATTCCAATTAATAACGTTGCTAGAGTCCGACTTAGGGCATATTGGAACCCTGTTAGCATCAATAGATACACATCAAAGGAACGCTAAAAACATAACTTCCTTAGGCACAGCTCTTAAGGCAATCGCTGGAACTCCGAACTTTGATGATTTCGAAAAGGTTAGGTTCGGACAAAAACAACTTATTGATTCAGAAAACAGTCATATGGTGATAAATACAAGGACACAAGAACAAATAGATAGACCAACTGAAGCGGTTAACGCATATTATTATTAAGAACTCTAAAACTAAGCCAACTGATACAGGGCACTTATATGAGACACTCCTCGCAAGAAACCGGATAATTATTTCCGAAATTGAAAACTTAATATTGGCCTTAAGTCCTGTAAAGTTAGGAATTGTTAATATCTCAATTTTGGATTTTGATGACTTAAGCAACGTAATAAATAAGTCATCTTGAACCATTGATTATAGTGAACGACGGTATCGTTATTATTAACGACGATACAGTCGGAATAAAACTTACTGAAGGCGCTGTAAAGACCGTTACTGGGACCTACCTACTTACCTTTGAAGGTGAAGCTCAAATAAATGGTTCCATCTACCAAAACCAGAAAGGCATGCTTAAGAAAATACCAAGCTTAGCAACGACTACTATTCTTAGCGTCACAGGTCAACAAGAAATACTTAGCCTTCCGTATCTTCGAAAGATGAGTACTGAAAATCTGTGTTATATTTGAGAAATTAAAAACTAATTTATTCCCCTTTATCCTATTTGTCAACGTCACGTCAAGACAATATGAAAGTTAGAACACTTCTATACTCATTCTCTTCAACAATTGTCAATTGCTCACACCTTTTTGCTATATTCAACGACATAGAGAGTAGTAAGAGGCTGTCAGAAGTAGTTAATTGTTGCACAGAAATGGTATGGATGTATCGTATTTTTGACATTGTCTTGACGTGACGTTGACAAATAGAATAAGGAGGATTATAAAACCAGCGATCTCCAGCATGGTCACAGCGGCCATTATGAATGACTTCTATGTCATCTTCAAGCTGTTTCAGGCACAGACAAACAAGTGCTAGCGCCACGAACCTCAGGTCGCCATCGAAAGTTATCGAAGGCCCGAGGACGTTCATCACTTAAGTAGGGAATGAGTTAACACAGTCACCACAGAAGTTGCCATCCAGTGAAGTGAATACAAACATCATATACGCATTTTATATATGTTTAGCTTTCTAAATAAATTTATTATTGAAATATCACATGTCTGTAGGTGGTTGTTTTATTTTTGCAGAAATTTTGATGGTATTAAACACCTGTTTGTACATAAACATATACATTTGTATCATATTACAAATCATTCCATTGGGGATTCACACTGTAGTCATAAAGTCATAATATAATATCACGAAAAATATTACTAGTGTGAACAAGCCGTCATAGCCTAGTATGCTATTTGAAACATCGATCAGCTGATAAGACAACAACACATTTGTAATTAGATGTTATCAAAGCAAAATATATTTAAGATAATTGTAATAAAGTTGTTTGAAAACGCCAAAATGTCCAAAAACTCCATTTCTACTTAAAACTATTAAATTTGTCTTCTGGTGCACAAGAATATCTAAATCGATAGTGCCCAAACCCTATGCGCTTGGTGCTCATATTTTTTTGTAAAAGCGCTTAGCTATGTATAGGCTGTGTGTTTTCACACAGCACCCAGCACGATTCCAAATACACAAACAACTGTGTCTTATTTTTATTTTATTGTTGTTCTTCATTGTATAAAAGCAAGTGGAAAGCAAAAACACTTTCGTAAGGTTTGCTGGTAAACATTGAAGACAGCGATCATCAGTGAATATTATTTTTTGTTTAGCGTATGATATCGCTTTGTGTGTATATGTTTTTACAACAAAAAATATTGAATAAAAATTAGTTTCTCTTTCAATGTATTGGTGTATACTCTGCCATAAGGAACTTTTTTGTTTATCTTGGACCAGCACTCAGGGGATGACCCCTATATATGCTATGCAAAATAATTTAGTTTTTTTGATATCGCTTTAAAGATGAAAGTGCACCCTCTAAAATTATATGCATATTGCGATTTTTTAAGAAAAGTTCAAAGGTAATTATTTTGGGTCTTGAGTTCAAAGGTGTACATCTGAAAAAGTATATGTTTTAAAGTTCTTACATATGTACATATACATATGTCAAAATATATATTTCTTTTTTTAATAGTTCTGCTGGAATTATTGAAAAACTTCCTTAGCAAAAGTTTAATGATATTTCGCGTGCTGTAATTTTCTGATATTAGGGTGGCACATTAAGGTGCTAGGAACTGAGATCTGGTGGGTAAATACAAAAACGGTATATTTGATTAAAGCCTCTTCAAGACAACAACATCGACATATCACTCCTTGAGATCCGACTATAAATGTAGAAGATATAATGAAAAATTTATTTTTCCTACCCTACTTTCGGCAAAAAGAAAAAAAATTATTTTTCGAAATCACCTTTCAATATTGCTTTATATTCGGTGGTGTACGGCGAGTTTTTTTTCCAGACTTCCTAATGTACATACTTGTACTAAACAAACAATCAATTGAGTGTGAACACAAAACATACTTAGGATCACATTCAAAAGTTCTATCACTTTTTGTAGAGACTTTTGTGATTTTTTACAACTTTTATGACGTCATATATCGGAAACCGAATGAATCTGGGGTAAAATTTTTTTGATTAATAATACTGTTATGGTGTATGACATTTGTGTTGAATTTCAATGAAACCGTATTTTAACTCATACGAAAAAACGTTCAGTGACTGCCAGCTACGTAAGTTCAACGAGAAAAATTTTTCACTTGTGTATATTTAGTTTTTGCGATTTAGATCTCTTTTAATTTTTTTTTATGTTATGAATTTTTTAGTCGTGAATCATATATGTATAAGTAACGGCGGCAACCATATACTATCGCCGTCTAGCCTAAAGATTTTCAACCGTTCGACTCAGATCTCTAGAGCTATTTTATCTTCTCATCTTTCCTAATCTGTCTCCTCAATACAATCCCCTCGTTTTCAGTTCCGACGCAATGCAAGGGGTCCAAGATAAAAAAAACACCTGAAAGTGTGCTATTATTTTATGACTTTTTTGTATGCTATTTTATGACAAAGCAAAAACATACCAGAAAGAGGGCTATTATTTTATGGCTTTTTTGAATGCAACGCAACAACAACTTTTTTAAACTGGTCTAAAATATTATGACAATATGACTAAATAGCACGAAGTGTAAATACCCCAAATATTTGGTGAAACATTTCGGATCTCATTTGTGTGTATAAATACCTATTTGTTGTTTGTTTATCCAAAAACACATGACATGATTTTAAACATTCTATAAGTATAGCAACACAACAATTCCCAAATAAATAAATTTAACTAGGAATATTATTTTTAAATAGAAATATTATATTATTTTATTTTTATGAAATATTTTGTTTGACATATTTTCGTAATTCTGTTTTAAATGAAATTATACATATGTATTTATATATATATATATACATATATATATATATATATATATATATATATATTTATATATAGTATATATTTAAATCTATATAAACATATATGTATGTATATATATATATATATATATATATATATATATATATATATATACATATATATATATATATATATATATATATATATATATATATATATATTAAGGGTGTTCTTATTTTTAAATGTCGGATTTTTATAATCCGCCGGCCCGATTTAGGTTCCTTTATGTTTAAAAATTATTTAGGTAAAATTTGGAGCGAATCCGATAACTCTTAATAGACCCGGAAACGACTTCAATATACCTCTATAGAGAAATTTTTTAAAAATTTTCGACACAAAGTCAAGAGTTTATATTTTTACCATCTCCGATTTTAATGAAATTTGACGTATGTACGCTACTCTTACGTACGTATCGCATGGCGAAGGAATGAATTCGATACCTCTTATTGTTCCTATTGTATATTCGTCTAAACTTGGGCATCTTGGCCATTTTTGCGAAAATTTCGTATTTTTTGTGGCGAGGCTCCATTCTACACTAGTATATATATCGGCTGCAAGAAATTTCCTTTGAATATTTTAGTAGTTGAAATAACGTTAAAACTTCAAAAGTTAAAATATTTTAAATATATTACTTTAAAACTCTTTACTGTTTGTGTGAGCTATTCCTAGAAATTGTGTATTTCTCAGCTACAGACGCTGCTGATAACGGCACATATTTGCAAACATTGTGTCTAAAACGACAAATGACATTGTTCTAAAAACCGTTATTTAGTTTATTTTTTTAATTTGTAATGTAAGTGTTAATCGGAGTGAAGAGAGTTCTTAAGAGTGAAATTAATTAATTTGCAATTCAAGTGGTGTTAAGTTAAAAAATCATATACATACTTATAAGAATTAAGATGTCGAAATCGACTGCGGGAAATTCACCAAGCACTTCAATCGTTACAACATGTAAGGCCATTGAAAATTTAAAAAAATTGATTTGGTTGGAAATGTTTGTCACCAAATTACTGGCGCAAAACTTCCGTCAAATCGACAGGTCTTACAAGTCCTATTTTACAATATGCGCTTTGTTAAACATTTAACAAAGCAAAGTGCAAAATTGGCAATCGATAAAGTTCAAATTTTTTGGCATCAAGCACGTATACCGATTCGAGAAGGTCATAAGTGTGTTGACAAATTATTAAAATTATATGAAAAGTGGAAAAATATTCAAAAAACACTCCCAGAGAAAAGATCAAATGCCCAAAAACAAACTGCTGAAACATTTCTAGAACACCTGGACGAGTTATTTGATATAGCCAGCATCGATGTGTTAGACAAAATTCGGATTGCAGAAGATAGACAGTTTCTAGAAATGCAAAGACAAAAAGGACGTCCTGGCTGGTGTCGATATGGTTTTGTGCGATTGAGAAAAAAAAGCACATGAACGCAAAGATAAAGAAGCTGCACGTAAAAGGAAGCACGAAGAGGAAAAGTCGAGCGAAGCAGGTAGGTTTTGTATATTAATAAATTTAAGTTTTTAATTTTAGTTTTCTATTTTCTATAGATGTTTCTCAAGTTATGGAGTGGGCTGATGAAAATAATGTTATCAACTTACCAATCAACAAAACGACTATCGAGCAAGAAAACCTTAGCTTAAGCTCTGTATTAGGTCGGAAACGAGGTAGAAAAACTTTTATTACATCACGTTTAGTAGCAGCGCTGGACAATGCCAAAGTGTCTGATGGAATGGCAGTTCACATTATCATAGCAGCAGCTGAAGCATTAGGACATTGTGTAGAGGAACTTGTCATTAATCGTTCAACTATTCATGGTTTACGTCAAGAAAACCGTATAAAAGAATCTACAGAAATTTTAGCTGGCTTTACAGAAAATGTAAGCTGATTTTATTTTTTAATTTTCAACAAACTATAGTATTAAACTCTGTAACAATCTTGCTATCATTTGAAGGTTAGTCAAATTGGTTCGGTGGTAGCTCATTTTGATGGAAAGTTCATGAAAGATTTAATCGGATCCAAAAAAGTTGAACGCATTGCAGTTTTGGAAAGCTACAACGGCACATCGAAGCTTCTTGGTGCACCGAAAGTAGAATCTTCAACTGGCGCAAATATTGCGGATGCAGTTTATGAAAGACTAGTTAAATGGAATATTGTTGACCAAGTAAACGGCTTGTCATATGATACAACGTCTACAAATACTGGTATCAATACAGGCGCTGCAGCCCTCTTAGAAAAAATATTGGACGTAGTTTAATCAATCTACCTTGCCGCCACCATATGTACGAAATAATATTGCGCAGTGTTTTTGAAGCAAAGTTATATTCAACCAATGCACCAGAAGTTTCATTATTTGAAAGATTTGCCAAATCATGGCAAAGTTTTAACAAAGAATTATTTAGAAGTGGCAATGAAGATGCGACAGTTTCTTCACAAATAAGTCCAGCTGAACAAGAAAATTGTATAAAGCTTTATTATGATCAACTTACTTAATCTCAAAATCGAGAAGACTATAAAGAATTGCTTCAATTGGTACTAATCTTTCTTGGTGCAGAGCGGTATAACTTTCGAACGTCTGGTCCAACTAGCCATGCACGCTGGATGTCAAAAGCCATATATTCTTTAAAAATATTTATGTTCCGTGACCAATTCCCACTTACGAAAAATGAATCAAATGGATTACGCGATATTTGCACTTCTATAGTGAAACTTTATATTAAAGTATGGTTCAAATGTACTAATGCTATAGACGCACCGCTTCAAGATTTAAGTTTTATTCAAGATGCTATAAAGTATTTGGAAACTTGCAGAGAAATTTCAGCAGTAATTCTTTAAAAAATTAGCAACCATTTATGGTATATTTCTGAGAAAACAGTAGCTCTAGCATTTTTTGATTCAAATACAAGCTTTCAAGAAAAACGTAAAATGGTTAAAAACCTTAAATTAAAGGATCCAATTGTAAAATTAAAAAACGGTCGATACTATTCGAATTTATTAGACTTTAAAAAATACTCCTTATGTGATTTTGTATCAGAGAAAACAAAGTATTTCTTCAGTCGGTTTAGTTTATCCCAGAAATTTCTAGACTTTGATCCTTCAACTTGGAAAACATCATTTGAATTTCAGGAAGGTTGGACATTCTGTAAGGACTTATTTGTTGTAAATGATACTGCTGAAAGAGGCATTAAATTCATACAAGACTTTAACAGAATATTAACCAATGATGAAGGGGAAAAACAATTGTTGCTTCAGGTTATTGAGACTTACCGACAGAAATAACCATCATATAAAAAATCTGATCTAATATTAAATCCATAATTTTAAGAAATATATATGTATTAAAAAAAACACTTAAACTAAAATTCAGTAAAAAAAAAATTTATAGTAAATATTTCCCTCGGCTCAAGTAAAATGTTAACTTTAAATCCTGTAAAAATTAGTAAATTTTTCTAACTGAGTAAATTTTTTTTGAGAATAGATGTAGAAACCAATTTTATTCAAATCAATAAAAATTTGTTCGAAAATAATATTCAAAACTGTCATTTTGTTATTTTTACTTTTTGCAAATACATAACAACGACATCGCAAATGAAAAATAGAAGATATGTCATTTTAAACAATATTTGTTGCATGTAGACTGAAAGCTTTCAAATGACACCAATATTATTAATATCTGATGATAAACTCTAAAGTTATTCAATCTTGAATATGACGAACTTTTCGCAAAAATGGCCGAGATGCCGAATAAACAATAGTAACCATAAGAGGTATCGAACTCATTCCTTCGCCATGCGATACGTACGTAAGAGTATAGTATATACGTAAAATTTCATTAAAATCGGAGATGGTAAAAATTTAAACTCTTGACTTTGTGACGAAAATTTTTAAAAATTTCTCTATAGAGGTATATTGATGTCGTTTCCGGGTCCATTAAGAGTTATCGGATTCGCTCCAAATTTTACCTAATTAATTTTTAAACATAAAGGAACCAAAATTGGGCCGGCGAACTGGAATCAAAACATTTTGAAATTTCGCCATACTAATAACACCTTTAATATATATATATATATATATATATATATATATATATATATATATATATATATTTATATATATATATATATATATATAAATATATTTATATATATATATATATATATATATATACATATATATATATATATATATATATATATATGTGTATATATATATATATATATATATAATAAAAATTATATTTATTTGTTGGGTGGTCCAGCAAAGTCTATATGCATTTCATTGGTGCTTTACCAAATCATTAGTAGACTATCTATTTTATTTTTCTACACCTTTATACAATCAGAAATCCATTGGATAACAAGAAAAGTATTTATAAGGCAAAATGAAAACTAAAATCTAAATTAAACTATAATAAAATTTTCTATTTGACATATTGTCAAAATTATATTATTAAAATGAAATTTATTTATTAAGATTTTATTTTTCATTTTGCCTTATAAATACTTTTCTTGTTATCCAATGGATTTCTGATTGTATAAAGGTGTAGAAAAATAGAATATATTTAATATCGAATATAATTTATTTGTTGGGTTAGTTTTGTATGAGTTTCAGGGCCTTCTATGCTTATTCTGTTGTTATTTTTGAAAATAATTTGTAATTTACAAGTTGTGAATTCTCAGATGGTTTTCGGAAGTATGTGCATAAGATAAGAGGTTTTTAAATCTTCAAAACTGTGGTTAAAGTCTACTGATGATTTGGTAAAGCACCAATGAAATGCATATAGACATTGCTTGACCACCTAACAAATAAATTTCATTTTTATAATAGAATTGTTACAATATGTCAAATAGAAAATTTTATAATATATATATATATATATATATATATATATATAGATATATATATATTTATATATATATATATATATATATATATATATATATATATATATATATATATATATATATTTATATATATATATATATATATATATATATATATATGTATATATATATATATATATATATATATATATATAAATATATTATAATTATATATATACATATAGGTATTCATTATTAATGATATATATATAATATACGTATAATGTCAGTTTAGTATATATCATGATGACTCTCAGTTCTCCCCAGGTGGCATTCGTTGGAAGGATACATTCACTGAAAAAAATAAGCAAAGAAATTCATTGATAAGTTTTATGATCAAAAGAAATATGTTTACCTGAAATGTCAAAACATTTAATTAAAGCTACGTTACTAATTGCCTATTTTGAAGTCATCTACACCAAGAATATGATATTGTTACAAAGTTTAAAAAATAGATTCAAATATAACGACAATGTGGCTATATGTACTTGGCAGCGCTGCCAAATCATCTCTAAGTGTCAAAATGTTACAACCCTGGTCAACACAATGCAGATAATATATGAATTAACGGAAATGGAATATTCCGGATACATCGTTGAGAATATACAAGATCATTCGAGGCTGTGCGATAATAAGTGTGAATAACAACAACGAAAAACCAAGCAACATCAATGCTAAGAGATGATGATTTATTCTTAATGATCTTGTACGCAAGTATTCGCTGCTAATAAAAGCTAAACATGTACACAAATATACACAGCAATATACACAAATATACACAGCAATATACACAGCAACATACACACATAGCACAAGCAGAAACAAAACTACGCAACTCACAGACCACTCATACATACAACCGCACATAGTTACCATAAACAAAACCCTCAAGGCAGCATTGTCATATATACAAACACACGTATATAGCTACATGTTAACTAAAGCACAACCAACAACAACCATGACCAGATGCTTCGCGAAGTTACCAGACGACGTCATTTTGCTATATAAAGTCGCTGCCAGTGATCAGCGGGATCAGTGTGATTTTAAATCTAGACATGTTATCATCGCTAAGTGTTTAGTAGTACAAATACTCGTGTTAATAAAATAGTAAATAAAGTGTTGCCGCATTATATTTCTAAAATTAATTGTCTGTGTTTTTAATTTGATGCAGTTAAACGAATCCTTGAAGGATAAGTAAAAAGCGTTTTTACGAAAAGGTCTAAAAACGTAACAATTGGTGTCAGAAGTGGAATTGCAAAAATAATTAAAAAGGACATTGCAATTTAAGGAGAAAAAAAGGACATTAATAATATTAAATTATAATAAATTATCATGAAATTTGATGAGCTAAAAGTTGAACAGCTAAAAAAGGAGCTTAGTAAGCGGGAATTGCCAACAGCAGGTAACAAGGCTGCACTGAAGAAGAGGCTGATAGATGAGTTTAGGAATCGCGGCATGGATATCGGGACATACGAGTTTGAGGACAAAGACGATTTAGAGGTATGTCCTCCTGCTACGACCAGCAGCATGGACATAAATTCAATGTTCGCTGATATGATGATTCAGATAAAAGGAATCAATGAAGCACAAACTGCATCAAAAATCAGCAGTGACAACCTTGTAGCCGAAATAACTGAAATAAAACATAACTCAGAAATCAGCAGTGAAAAGCTTGTAGCCGAAATAACTGAAATAAAACAGAACTTTCAGCAGATGCAGGAGGCATCAATGATCAGCACTGAAAAGCTTGTAGCCGAAATAACTGAAATTAAACAGAACGCTCAGCAGATGCAGGAAGCATCAAGGATTATTACTGAAAAGCTTGTAGCAGAAATACAGGAGTCAAATAGAGCCACGAACGAGACTCTGGTAGAGGTTTCTAAGGCCATTAATAGGAGGGTGGATTCTATTGAGAATAAATTCTCAGAGCTGGCAGATAGAGTCCAGCATCTAGAAAGAGGTGGCCTGGAACAGCATGCAAAAGAGTTCGAAGAAAAATTGCATGCTCTAGAGGACAAAGTGCATAGCCCTGAGTGTAGTGGCGGGCCAGTACGAGCAGTTGCGGAGGTTTCTGCGCGAATAAAAGCGCCATGCTTTGACGGCAGCGTACCATTGGGCATCTTTAGATTCCAGTTCGAAACAGTTGCTAGCAGAAATGGATGGGATGCTGAAGAAAAGGCCATAGAGCTGATTTTGTCCTTAAAGGGTACAGCCGCAGAGGTACTTGAGACCGTGCCACTGCGCAGCAGAAACAACTATTAAGAAATAATGGCAGCATTGCAGCGCAAGTATGGTGGTGAGCACAAACGCGATTTATACAGAATGGAATTGCGATGTAGAGTTCAAAAGCCTAACGAGTCTCTACAAGATTTCGCAATGGAAATCGGGCGTTTAGTGCAGCTCACATATCCAGGCGAGAGTCACCCGTTCCTGGACCACGTTAAAACTGAGGCGTTCGTTAATGGCATTCGCGACTCTGATGTCCAACTGGCTGTGTGCGCTACGCAGAAATCCACTTTCCCTGAGACTGTTTCATTTGCGCTGGCTCAAGAGACTGCAAGGATGGTTTTCAAGCCACAGATATGTAAGGTGCGGAATGTGGAGGTTTTGCCCGAGGAAGATAACAGCCTAGTTGCTAGTTTTAAGGAGGCAATGCGACAACTGTTGGCGGAAGGTGCTACCAAAGAAAAGCCTAAGTGCTTTAACTGCGGAAAAATTGGTCATTTTCAGCGCAGGTGCAAAGCACCAAGAAAAAGAGGCAGATCTGTTTCGCCACCAAGAAGCAGCAAACGGGTGAACTAATCAACATCACAAGAGTCCCCGTTAAACTAAAACGAGCTAGCGCTAAGGGGCAAGAGCTAGCTCCCACAAACGAGGGCCCCACAATCTCCATATCAGTGATGCAGCAGAAAAATAGCAACCTTACTGCGTCTGGACACATCAACGAGGAAAAGCACGTACTTACCATAGACACAGGGGCGTCGCAGTCGATAATAAGGCCCGCTATAGTAAAGGGGAAGTGCGATCGTTAAAGCAATATACTGCTACGTACAGCTACTGGAGAGCCTGCCACTGTCTATGGTAAGATTGAAGTAAAGGTGACTATAGCCAACATCAACGAGAGCCATGTGTTTATTGTTGCCGATATTGTCGATGAGGTAATTATTGGAGCCGATTTTATGATTAACCATGGCATTAATCTACACATGGGGCAACAGCTGATGATTTGGCGTAATGTGGAAATACCCCTTAATGTTGGGTATGACAGCAAGCCGCAAGTAAGAAAAGTATTTGCTATTGAGAGTCAGACGTTACCGCCGCAGTCTGAAACAGTTATATGGGCGCGTATGAAGGAAGATTGTGAGGACAATCGGTTGTGGGTTGTAGAACCAGCAGATCTAAAGAGAGAGCTTATAACAGCAAAAGCTCTAGTAAAAACTAGTAAAGGTGGAATAGTCCCTATAAGAGTACTTAACTTGGCAGACCATGAAAAAGTCATCAAAGAAAATTGCGATATTGGCCAGTGTACTCCAGCAGAGGAAATAATAAACTGCGAGAGGAAGATAGAGCCTACCAATTTGTCCGCCAAAGAACGTGAACAATTTGAGGAATACGTAGGAAAATGGGTAGCAGGACTGTCAGCGACAGACAGAAATAAAGCCAAACAGTTGCTAAAAAGGCATGCCAGTATCTTCGCCATGGGAAACGAAAGCCAGGGTAGAACTGCATTGGTTAAACATGAAATTAACACAGGCGAAGCTAGGCCGATTAAACAGCCACCCAGAAGTGTACCCCTAGCAAAGCGAGATGAAGTCAAAGAGCTTGTAAGAGAAATGGAGCATGAAGTTGTAATTGAGCCATCTTCTGGTCCTTGGAGTTTGCCAGTAGTCTTAGTTAAAAAGAAAGATGGCAGTACTAGATTCTGCGTAGACTACAGGAAGCTCAATGACATAACCAAGAAGGACAGCTATCCGCTCCCCAGAATCGATGACACTTTGGACACGCTAGCTGGTACAAGATGGTTCTCTACGCTAGACTTGCGAAGCGGATATTGGCAAGTGGAGGTTGCAGAGAAGGACAAGGAGAAAACTGCCTTCAGCGTCGGTAACGGATTATGGCAGTTCAAAGTTATGCCATTTGGTCTCTGCAATGCTCCGGCCACATTGGAACGCCTAATGGAGAAGGTACTGAAAGGACTCCACTGAAAGACATGCTTGGTATATCTGGATGACATAATCGTGATGGGGAAAACTTTTGATGAACACCTCAAAAACATGGCAGAAGTTCTTCAATGGATATCATCAGCTGGATGATATTCTGTTACAGCAGACGGAATCTCAACTGATGAAGATAAAATACAAGCAGTAAGGGACTGGCATCAACCTAAAAATCTTCATGAATTGCGCAGCTTTTTGGGCCTTTGTACATACTACAGACGCTTTCTGCCAAATTTTGCCAGTGTAGCTGCAAGCCTGCATGAGCTGACAAAGAAGTCGAGACAATACCATTGGGGTGAGCCACAGGAAAATGCATTCCAGAAACTTAAAGGATTATTGTGTACGTTACCAGTACTAGCGTATCCCATACCTGGAGTAAAATTTGTGCTGGATACTGATGCGGGCGGCTATGGCATAGGGGGCGTGCTATCCCAAGTAGTTAATGGCACTGAGAAAGTCATAGGATGCTATAGCCGTGTACTCTCAAAACCTGAGAGGAACTACTGTGTGACACGACGTGAGCTTACGGCAGTATTGGAATGCATTAAACATTACCATAAGTACCTGTATTGTCACACTTTACATTAAGGACTGACCATTCTGCACTGAGATGGTTATTGCAGTTTAAAAATCTTGAAGGGCAACTGGCAAGGTGGATTGAGCGCCTGCAGAGCTACGACTTCAGTATTGAGCATAGAAGGGGCACAAAACATAGCAATGCGGATGCTCTTGCAAGCAGACCCTGCTGTTTAGGTTGTAAACATTGCGTTAGAACCGAACAAAAGGAAGGCGTTGTTGATGTTCGGCTAATGCACATCGACTCTGATGAAGACTGGTCAGCGGCACAGAGGGACGACAATATACTGGGGAAAATTATAGCAACCAAAGAGGAGGACAGAAGACCGTCGCGGAATGAAATTTCGGCTGAGTCCACTCGCCAAATCTTATTGGGCTCAGTGGAACAGTCTCAAGGTAATAAAAGGGTGCCTATACCACGTATGGGAAAGTGTAGATGGCAAAACAACTTCAAATTTGATAGTTGTGCCATGCTCGAAGATAAGTAAAGTTTTGCAAGAATTTCACAATGGACCTAGCGGCGGTCATCTTGGAGTAACAAAAACACTTGAGAAACTGAAGCAGCGTTTTTATTGGGTTGGATGTCAACAAGCCGTAGCCGACTGAATAGCAAACTGCCCACAGTGCATAGCAGCCAAAGGCCCAGTAAGAAGAAGCCGGGGACAGCTACAGCAATACAACTCAGGGGCACCATTCGAGCGGATCGCAATGGATGTAGCAGGTCCTTTCCCCATCACTGAAGACGGAAATTGTTATACAGTTGTAAATGCATTCGTCAATAACTTGGTATGTCGCTATGGTGTCCCAATAGAATTACATTCCGATCAAGGAAGGAATTTCGAGTCTGCCATATTCAGGGAAATGTGCGAACTATATGGGATAAAGAAAACCAGAACGACGCCATTGCATCCACAGTCTGATGGCATGGTAGAGAGGTTCAATCGCACCTTAGAAGAGTACCTGCGAAAAGTGGTAAGCAACCATCAGAGGGATTGGGACGAGCACATTCCCAAAATTTTGATGGCATATAGGTCAGCAGTACACGACTCAACATCGAGAACGCCAACCAAAATTATCTTCGGGACGGAATTAAAACTGCCTGGTGACTTGGAATTTGGTGTTAAGCCAGCTGTAGAAGAAGGAGCCACTTCGTCCCAAGAGCAGGAGAACTTAAACGAGCTGCATGATTTCGTGCGTAATAGAATCAAGATGGTCAGTGACAAGGTGAAGGCTAGATATGACCGTGCAGCAAATTCGGAGGGATTTATGGAAGGTCAATTGGTTCTACTTTATAACCCACAACGGAAGAAAGCATTGTCCCCAAAATTACAGACTCACTGGGATAAAAACAAATGTTACAACCCTGGTCAACACAATGTAGATAATATTTGAATTAACGGAAATGGAATATTCCGGATACATCGTTGAGAATATACAAGATCATTCGAGGCTTTGCGATAATAAGTGTAAATAACAACAACGAAAAACCAAGCAACATCAATGCTAAGAGATGATGATTTATTCTTAATGATCTTGTACGCAAGTATTCGCTGCTAATAAAAGCTAAACATGTACACAAATATACACAGCAATATACACAAATATACACAGCAACATACACACATAGCACAAGCAGAAACAAAACTACGCAACTCACAGACCACTCATACATACAACCGCACATAGTTACCATAAACAAAACACACAAGCCAGCATTGTCATATATACAAACACACGTATATAGCTACATGTTAACTAAAGCACAACCAACAACAACCATGACCAGATGCTTCGCGAAGTTACCAGACGACGTCATTTTGCTATATAAAGTCGCTGCCAGTGATCAGCGGGATCAGTGTGATTTTAAATCTAGACGTGTTAACATCGCTAAGTGTTTAGTAGTACAAATACTCGTGTTAAAAAAATAGTAAATAAAGTGTTGCCGCATTATATTTCTAAAATTAATTGTCTGTGCTTTTAATTTGATGCAATTAAACGAATCCTTGAAGGATAAGTAAAAAGCGTTTTTACGAAAAGGTCTAAAAACGTAACAATATGAATAAAATGTCAGATACGAATAAATATATAGTGTTCACTTACTAAATATTTGGAGGGCATTTTAGAATCGACCCGGTTGAGTATAACGTTCTAACTTATTTTAAATTAAAATTCGTCGTTTCTTATTCCAGGCTCGTTACAGTGTTCATAAATTTTTTTTATTTATTCTGTTTGGAATCAAGTAAAATTTTCGGCAGCAACATTTTTGTAATGGATTATAATATACAGACTGTTTCGTAATTTATATAGCTTTAAATAATCATATGCAACCCAGTTACTGAAACTGTCAAAAAGCAATTACGACAATTTGTCGTAAAGAAAAAAAAATTTTTTTTGTAGTAATAAAATTAAATAAAATCTTAAGTGTTGTTATGTTTTCTTCTTCTGCAGATGAGGAGGAGTATACTGTTGTGAGGAGTAATACTGTGCGAAGAATATTGCGACAACAGTCTAATATATTGGCTTTACCCCATTCCAAGTAAGTAACAATAAATTATAAAGTATTATGCTCAGTATGAAGTTAATGCATTCATCAGTGCGTTTTATACCCTCCGAAAAGGAATATGGGGAGTATATTCACTTTGTCATTCCGTTTGTAACGCAGCGAAATATCCATATGAGACCCCATAACGAATATATATTCTTGATCAGTGATGAAATCTAAGACGATCTGAGCATGTCCGTGCGTCCGTCCGTCCGTCTGTGGAAATCACGATTCACTCAAACGAAAAGAGATAGACTCCTGATATGATATGAATATGTCTTGAAGAACAGGTTAAGTACGGAGATGGGCTAAGTCGGGCAAGAGGGAAAAAGGTTCCTCTAAGAAGAACTAAACCAACCTATAAAAAACAACATAATTAAACAATTTTTTTTGTAATTTTGTTAAGCAAATGCTATATTTTTATATTAAAGAAGGTCCAACGCGTTAAACTTGGAGCCATAAAATAAAAAAAAATTATTTTTGTACCCCACAATCTTTAGTGGGTGTTTTTATATGCAAAAATAGTGTAAAAATTTAACAAATTTTAAACCTTAATAACGAATCTGCGACGTAACCTGGTACTACACTGCCCTACCCTTTCCGCCTCTTTGCCCTCTAAATCACCCTATAAATTTTTTTAATTTTGTATATATTTATGCCAAACATTTATTTTTAGAGTTTTATGACAAAGGTGAAATGTGTCCCCACAGCGACCCCACAAAAATAGAGTTTT
Organism: Linnaemya tessellans; assembly: GCA_951800035.1. Lineage (NCBI taxonomy): Eukaryota > Metazoa > Arthropoda > Insecta > Diptera > Tachinidae > Linnaemya > Linnaemya tessellans. The sequence goes on along the minus strand of OX637533.1, from coordinate 64,260,617 downwards.
AATTTGTGATCAGTGATGAAGCCTAAGACGGTCTAGAAATGTCCATGCCCCTTCGCCTGTGAAAAACATTATGTTTTCTATTTTTGAACCCCGCCCCTTTAGTGGGCGTTTACGTACGATATTATATTACGCATTTTAAATTTACTTACTAAATATTTGGAGGGTATTTAAGATTCGACCAGGTCGAATATAACGTTTTTACTTGTTAAGCTTCATAAGTTACCTTTGAATGAATAAAGAGGCTTTTAAGTATGTCAGGTATTGTGAAGCTTGTGGTAACAATGCGGATTCTAGCTGAAGGGAGTTATCAGAAAGGTGCCGGCAATGATTTTAACATCAGTATAAGCCAATCTTCTGTAAGCAAATTATTTAGAGAATGCATAGATGCTATGTATAAATTACTCTGTCCTAAATTGTTTATTTTCCAACGGAAGGTAGTGAAACATTTTAAATTTCCTGGTGTAATAGGATGTATAGATGGAACCCATATAAATATCAGAAAAAGAAGAACAATTCAAATACAGGAACAGGAAAGTATTATTCAGCTTTAACGGAACAATGGTAAGTCTAAATTATTAGTTTAAAAAACACAATACTAAAAAATTTTCTTCTATAGGTATGAGATCATAAAATGAGAATTCGATAAATATCAGCTCATCATCCGGGATCTCCCTAGTATGGAATATTAGCGACTTGGAAAGGTTGTTAGAAGAAAATTATGATAATGGCGAAAGATATACCTGATTATTAGGTAAAAACATAAACTTTGCTTCACGTATACAAATAGCATTGTACAGATCTATAATAAATAACTGTTACAAAAACTACATATATATATATATATATATATATATATATATACTTTCAGGTGATGCAGGCTATCGCTTAGAAAAGTTCTTAATAACGCCGTTCAGGTCACTTACCGAAGGTTCGCAAGAAAGCCGCTTTAATTACATTCATGCTAGGACTAGAAACACAGTGGAAAGAACTATTGGTACTCTAAAGAACAGATCACGATGCATACTAGGAGCTAGACAGTTGCACTACACACCAGATATAGCTGCCAAAATTGCTTCTGTTTGTGCAGCTTTACATAATATATGCATTAATTTTAAAACGGAGATGCCTGAAACCGATGCAATTAAGGAATTCCGTGGTAAATGATGATTCCAGTGCATCGAGTATTAGGTCATCCATACTACAGTCACTAAATATTTAATGCTTCAATTAAGTATAAATATGTAAATATATGTATAGAAAATAATATTTAAATTTATTAATAAAACAAATAAAATTAAGAAAAACAAATAAAACTAAATTTCGGTTTAAGCAGAAACAAACAGTTCAGTTTTAAATTAAAAAAAATATATATATAAAAGTCAACCATTTCTTATTTCATCCAATCTAATGCGTATTCTTTTAATTTCTATTTCTTCTTTTCTAAGTTTTAACATATCTTTTCGATGATCTCTTTTTCTTTTCCATTCATCCTTATAGAGTTTTAACTTTCCTTCTTTCAAATTATGGTTTTTGCGTAGATATCTCTTGATTTCAGTTAAAGATTCATTTATTTTTGTATATGTATAATATATAATTCAGTTTGGCTGCTCTAGTCCTGAAGTGTCAAAAACGCGAAGTGTTTTCGGTGTTAAAATTTTTACAAATAATACATAAATTTTCATTATATATATATTATATAATTTTCGTAAGTGTGGTCAATGAATTTTTAGTACCTATTTTTTACGATGCACTGGAGTTATTCAACTGGTTTTGCTAAATCAAACACTTTTCTACAGTTTTTTTTAACTAAAGGCGCTGTTGTTTGTTGTTGGTGTCTCATCGGGTGTTTGTTGTACACGGCAGACCGGAACATCTATTTCAAGTGCGGACGCGACGGAGATCGCTTCTCACCGGAACCTGTAGGTGCATGTTTTTGAGGTGGGAGTCTTTTCAATTGTAAACATTCTTATTCAAAGAAATCCCAATCAGGAAGAATATGTAAATCAGTGGTGTTCAGTTCATAGAACAATTGTTTAAAAAATTTACACACATTTGTTATGCTCTTATAAAAATGTTCATTCAGTCGTCGTTGAGCAAGCGATGAGAGCATATGCGGATGGATGGTTATTGTCATTTTATTTCAGAAATTTGTTAAGCATTGTTGTTGCTTCTTGTTGGACGAAGCATAGCAAACTCAAGCGGTTACTATTGGACACGAAAACTAAAATCAAAATGGAATAAAAGCATACATGTTCACGAAATGAAATGTGAAAAGTATTTTATGATAAATGATGCTTTTCATAACATTCAATGCATTTTATGTTACAAAACATTTAAAATATTTATCATATTTTTCCACTACTTACTTATGTGAACAAATTTTTTTAGACATGAAAAATGTTTGTTCCAAGCAGCGAAATAAAATAACTTCCTTGAATTTAAAAAATATTTTACTAATTCGCAATTGTCATGCAAGTATTGACATGGAATGTTTAATTTAAAATTTTCAAAGCGATTTTAAAAATTATAATGAGGAATGACATAAGTTTTAATCTTACATAAGTAACTCTTTTAAATGGACTTATTTTTGTTTTTTCTCAATATAACTGTTCTATTTTTTGACATTGATAACTGCTATTTACGGTCCCCGATATTTTTTTCTTAAAATTTAAATTACATTCACTTAATAAGTGGTTTATATATGTCAAAACTCTGTCTTTTTTTCTTATTTTAAGCGTTTGACATTATGTTTGCTGGGCAAAATCTCTACCAATACATCATCACTTTTGTTTTTGAACACCACTGATGTAAATATATATATATATATATATATATATATATATATATATATATATATATATATATATAAACAGAGACTACGCTGAAGATGAACAGCAGGTGAGATATAATTTGCGCCAGTTAAGCAAGAACATCTCTAGAAACAAACAATCTGCTAGAGTTAGACTTGGTGAATTTTGTATTTTTATATATACGTGGTCCAATGGAAAAATAATGGCAAACTGAGTTAGTGACGCTGATTTTTTAAATAATTTGCTGACCGAATGTAATTACACTGTGGAAATGACTGTTAGAGATGTTCACTACGATGGCGAAGGGGCTTTCAATAATTCTTCACAATAGCAATTTAATGAATGCAATCTATTGTCCTATAATATTGCAAATTTGGCAAATTCAATAAATGTTGAAAAATTTTATCACGTATTAGAATAGTTTTGAAGTTTTCTTTCTTAACGAAACGCACGTTATAGCTTAAAGGCAACATTTCTTTTCTTCCTACTTTCAAAACTATTGTCTGAATTGGATTCCAGATGTGAAAACACATTGAGCGGGAACAGTCAGTGGTGTATGTCTCTTCGGTTATAAGAAGAGCTGTTCGGTTATAAGAGTTAAGGAACACTACAACCTCAAGGTTGTTAAAACAAAGATACACACATAATTTAAGCTAAAGCAAGATCAAGCATGTTAAACTAAAACAAAGATACAAAACATATTTTAAGACACAAACATTAGCTGTAATAAAACAAAGATTATTTGTAATAAATCAAACATGTCAAATTTACTAAAGATTATTTGTAATAAAAAAAACCAAGCATGTGAAAGGTTATTTGTAATAACATGCTAAATTGTAATCGAAATAAAGATACAAACACTTTAGGACAAAGCCATTCATTTCAGGGAAATATCAAATGTAAACATATTCTAGAGATAAGAAAATATCAAACACATTTTTAGTAAACACAATTTACAAACAAACAACCCAAGGAGAAGATAAGATAAAGAATGAAGATAAAGAATGTACATTTTCATAACTAACCCTAGTTTAAGCAAACAGGCACTAAAACTCAACATTATACAAAAAGATTATTTTTTGACATGAAGGCAGTCTAAATTTACCACGAGTCTGAATCGAACATCAGTATTAAGTGTAACCATAAGTGTAGTTTAGATTCATTTTTTAAAGGAATAAATAAAGAAAGCGCATAGCCGCTTAATAAATTAATGTTTTTTAAATCTTAAAAGAGAAATCTTTAACTGGCGATCCTGCCAGGAGGATAATATATATTTTTATCCTTCTAACGAGCGGACCAAAGCATCCTTGTCGCAGCAAGGAAGAATCCTTCATAAGAAAAGGATCATTAAAAGAAAAAAAAATATATATAAAACTTTTCCACATAAGTAAAATTATTGCACATAGTGAAGAAAAAGTGTGGTGAAACAAAGGAAAAGAAAAATTTTTTTTATGAAAAGAATTAAAAAATTTAACATCTTTGACGAACAAAGAAATCTAGTTACTGAGGAAGAAATGACACAAGCCGACCTAGGTACAATGATCCAACAAATGGCTAGTTTGCAGATCATGCTACAAAATATTCAGGAAGAGAATAGAACGCTGAACGAAAGACTCGATCAAATACCAATCAACCCAGGCATAGCACCACCAGCAACGGCTAGATTACAACCAGTGAACGTCTCATACACCACACCCGAGGAAATTAATCTGGACGTATTCAAAGCATTGCCAGTACTCGACGGCAACATCGCAAGATACCGAATTTGTAGGGAAGACGTGTCGAGGCTTATGGAAGGTATCAGAATTCACCAAAACTCAAATAGATACGTGGAAGCCTTGTCAATAATAAAAACGAAGATACAAGGCGCAGCCGCAGACGTATTAACAAATCACAACACAATATTCAATTTCGATGCTATACGAAACAGACTAGATTATACTTATGCCGATCAGAGACCATTATATGTACCTCAGGATGAAATGAAGAAATTAACACAAGGTAGACGCAACTTATCAGAATTTCATGATGAAATTAATAAAGCTCTCACCTTAATCACTTCCAAAATTGGACATGGCAATTTTTGAAGGTCATTCACAAGAGGTAATAGATGTAATGACAAATGAAGCCACTCAAGAAGCTGTAGGAGTTTTCAAAGACGGAATTAGTAACTCGTACATACGCTCCACACTATATGGAAATCCAATAAAGGATTTGGAACATGCTTTTGCGGTAGCACGCACCATATAACACGATGAAGAGCATCGAAAATTACGATTATCATACTCCAGCAATGAACAGAGGAATTATGTACAGCCAATACAAAGACCCAATAACAACCATCATCATCATCACAGACGTCCATCGTATATCCATCAAGAAAGAGAAGTGCCTACCCAACATCAGTATCAACCACGTCCAGAACCAATGGACACATCATCAGGTAACACCAATCAACATCGCAGAACGAATTTTCATAATCAACAACATCATCCTTGGAAGAGACACCGAGAACCCAGCACAAAATTTCACCAATCTAAATTTCTGAGAAGCAATAACCTTGCAGCGGAAGATGATAACCTAAGTATTATTGTAGAAACAGGTACTATAAATAAAATAGTTACTAACTGCTGTATTCACAAAAATTAATGTGTACTTCAAGTGTGCTTTAAAGTAAAAATTTCATAGAAAATTTATTTTAAAGTGTTGATCAAGTCTACTTTATTTTTTGTGAATACTGCTGTAAGTCTTTAAACTAAAAAATGGGTTGCCCTTTATTATAATGAATGATGGAGAAAAAAATTTTGAAGTGTTAATAGATACAGGCGCAACCCACAATTATATAAAAAAATCTTTAAAGTTTAACCATTCAGAAAAAATTAAGCCTTTACAAATTATAAGTATGCATGGTAAATCAATAGTCAATACCAAACAAACTATTAAATTTATGGGAAAATACATAGATTTCTTCGAAATAGATTCGATAGATAATTTTGACTTAATATTAGGATGGGACGGAATAAGAAATCTAGGCGCAATAGTAAACAGTAACGAAATAAGATTTGAATTGCAGGAAAGAAAGGATAATGCATACATAAATTTCACAATAGGAAGTGAAGAATATAGAAAAGAGATTGAAGAATTAATGATAGGTAATAATAAAATAGGTCCCCTACCTTTTACTACAACTATTGAGGCAAGCATTAAAACAACTACAGATGACCCAATTTGGACAAAACAGTACCCGGGCAATATGAATGACGTAGAATTCGTCAATAAAGAAATACAAAAATTACTGGAAGATGGTATTATTCAAAAAAGCTTTAGTCCTTATAATTCACCTATGTTAACAGTTCACAAAAAAGGAACTGATGAGAATGGTAAACCGAAATGTAGGATGGTGATAGACTTCAGAAAACTAAACCAACATACAGTTACTGACAGATATATAATTCCAGATATAAATATAACTTTACAGAATCTAGGAAAAGCTAGATACTTTACCACACTCGACTTGGAATCAGGATTCCACCAAATTAGGATAACGGAAAAGGATAGAGAGAAGACTGCTTTCTGTGTAAATGGCGGAAAATATGAGTTTTTACGTATGCCTTTCGGCTTAAAGAACGCTCCTTCCATTTTCCAAAGATGTGTGGATGATATTTTACGAGAATTTATAGGCAAATTTGCTTACGTATACATAGACGACGTAATTATATATCGTCAGCTTAGAGTGCAAAGGTGCTAAGTCCACTTTTTATACAAATTTACATTTTGATGCAGAACGAAAGATAAATGAAAAATACATCATACTAAACAAAAAAAAGTACAGTTATTTCGCTTATGATTGTTTGTAAACACTGATGTGCAAAAGTGCTAAGTCCACACCTGCCATATCGCACGTGCTAAGTCCCGTTAAAAAAAACCTACTTGTTCTTTTTAATCAAATTTTTCAATCGCAGTAATGAAACTAATTTTTATTGCTTAATAAACATTCACGTGAAAGTGTGCCAATTTCATTTTATCACCAAAAGGTAAGTAACAATTTGCTTTTTTTTGTTTTTTTACGAATATGTCTTTCAAATATATTTTTTTTTTCATAGAATGTTAAAATGTCTCTTCATAACAGCAATAGCACCGGTCTACAACCGCTTCAATGCAACAATTACGACAACTATGGCATTGAACCAGATGATGGAGTTGTTGGGCTAGTTCCTTATGGTTTTAATAGCGATTCTGACGACTCTTTTGACTTACCGACTAAGACCCAAAATCGCAAAAAGAGAGTTCAGGTGCAGAAGTCATCTTGGTTTGCGGCCAAAAATAAGAAATCCAGAGAAAGAGGAAAACGTTATTATGGGAAACAAAAAGAGAGCGACATTTGGAATTATGAAAAAATTAAAGAACCACGAGCCATTAAACAAAGATGTAAGTGTAAAAGTGATGCTTCTACCATAAAATGTGCCCAAATCAATGATGAAGAAAGACAAAAAATATTTAAACAATTCTGGCAAATGGATTGGAATGCAAAAAAAGTTTATGTAAACACATTGATACAAACAACTGCACCTTCAAGATCCCGAAATAGAAAGGTAAGCAACGAATCCAGAAGGAGCGTTACTTTACAATATCACCTCAAAGTGCAAAATAAATATATACGTGTATGCAGAACATTTTTTTTAAATACATTGAACGTAGGTCGACGTGCTGTGCTTAATTGGGTAATATTTAATGTAATATTTTTTTATTTAACAGCAATGAAATAAGACTGTCTTTAATGTTTTTTGTTACAATAAAAGAAAAAAAAATTATAAAATTGGTTTTTTTTCATAAATATTTAACAAATGATTTTAAGAAAATGTGCTAAGTCCAATGCACAAACATAAACCAAGTTACAGAAAATGAGCTAAGTCCCGAAAATGCTTGAAAATCAGCAGCGTGTGCTATTTTTCAATTGCTCCTTTTTGATAATTAAAAAATGAACCAACACCGATAAAATTACGTTTAAAGTAAAGAATATTTCCATAGATTCATTTAGGAAAGTTTTATGTCTCTCCTGTAAAGTCTTAAAATGTGGACTTAGCACTTTTGCACTCTAAGCTGACGATATTCTTCCTCGCCAGAGGAACACATACAACATATCCATACTATTTTTAATGCCCTAAATAAGGCGAACTTAAAAGTGTCCAATGAGAAATCAAAATTCTTCATGGAAGAAGTAGAATATCTCGGACATATTGTAAAATATAATAAAATAACCACTGACCCGGAAAAAATAAAGGCAATAGAAAATTTTAAAATACCGAAAACATTAAAAGACCTCAGAGGTTTTTTGGGACTTACTGGCTACTATAGGAGATTTGTAAAAGATTATGCTCAAATTTCAAAACCCTTAACTTTGCACCTAAAAGGAGAAAATGCTCACATTGGTAAAAATAAAAGTAAAAATACAGAGGTTAAACTGGAACAACCAGCCATAGAAGCTGTAAACAAATTAAAAAATAGTCTAAAAGAGCAAGTGGAATTATACCAACCCAACTTTAATAAACCATTTGAACTTACAACAGATGCTTCCAACATAGCTATTGGAGCTGTTCTAAGTCAAAATAGGAACCCAATTTATTTTTTATCTCGTACACTGAGCACCACCGAACAAAATTATAGTACTAACGAAAAAGAATTACTGGCTATAATTTGGGCCTTAAAGAAATTACGTAACTACATATACGGCATAGCTGACTTGACCATCTTTACTGACCATCAGTCATTGACATACGCAATCTCAGACATAAATCCTAACCCCAAGCTAAAACGATGGAAAGCCATCATCGAAGACTATGGTGCTAAATTAACCTATAAACCTGGTACACAAAATGTTGTGGCGGACGCATTATCACGACAAGCTATAAATACATCATCAGTAGGCACAGTTCATTCAAGTGATAGCTCAAGTGAACAAATAATAAAAACTGTATCACAACCATTTAATGCGTATGGAATACAAATTGAACTTATACCAAATGAAGTATCTAATGAAATACATACACAAATAATATTTCAGAGTAAATTACGTCATATTATTAGATTTACTAACGAAAAAAATTTAATTACCGAACTAAAAAAGTGTATTCAACCCCAAAAAATCACCGCCATATATGCTACAGCTGAAGATTTATTTAAATACGGTAGAATCATGAAGAATACATTCAATACTACCAAACTCGTACACACACCAATAAGATTAAGAGACATAACGAAAAGAGAGGAACAAATTCGATTAGCACAAGAAACACACGAGAGAGCACATAGAGGCTATAAAAATAATATACACGAACTATTAGAACAATATTACTGGCCGGACATGAGAAAACACTGTAAGGCATTTAATAAGAAATGCACTGCATATTTGTATGGTAAATACGAAAGCAACTCAACAAAAGAACCATTACAACACTCGGATATTCCCGAACATCCAGGGGAATACATACATATAGGCATTTATTTCAACGAGCATAAACAGTATCTTGTAGGTATAGATAAATTGTCCAAATACATAGTTATCAGAGACATCGACTCAAAGGCTGATATGGACAGAAAACTAGAAGAAATTCTCATTAATAATTTTCCGAACTGCAAACGATTAATGACAGATAATGAAAAATGTTTGAATACGATCATGGTGAACCAAATGTGTATAAAACATAACATTAAAAAGATACAAACCCCAGTACACAGGTCTAAAGCAAACGGACAAGTCGAACGAGCACACATTTCAATATCGGAACTATCTCGAATTTTTAAGATACATAAAGAAACATCAGCAACGGAGGAGTTATTCCTAGCGGTAAAAGAATTAAACAACTCTACACATTCAGTTACAGGATATAAACCCAAAAATATTCATTTTAATTTAATAAAATTCTCTAAGGAGGATATACAAAATATATTAAAAAATGCTTCGCAGAAGACACTACAAAGGTTAAATCAAGGATCAAAGCATAGGACATTTCAACAAGGAGATCAAGTGTTGGTAGCTAGAACTAACATCAGAAGTAAGAGCGATAGCAGATACAAAAAACACATAGTTCAGGAAGATTGTGAGGACACTATCTTAACTCAAGGAGGGCAGATCATACATAAAAATAATTTAAAAAATTATGTACTTACCAAAAATGAGGATAACATTCCTAACATCACTAATCATGGTCATCACAACCGCAACAATAATTCAAGCAGACGTTAAACTACAAAATCTAACAGGAAAAAAATACGTATTGACAAGAGGTGACGACGCATTGTTATTCGACAATTATTCTTATTTATTTCATGTAAGCAACTTAACAAAAATATTCTCGCCGTACAGGCAAGTGCTTAGTGGTAATTACAAGCCTAATGTAGAAGAACAAATTTGGATTGAAAAAATTGAAATTCTTACGAAACAGCTAACAGAGCATAATATTCAGAGAAGAGGAATACATTTTTTAGGTTCCGCCTTGAAATTTATTACGGGTATCCCGGATCACGATGATGTTATAAAAATAGAGAAAACCATTAACACACTAATTGAAAATAATACAAAACAAAAATTAATAAAGTCTAGATTCGAAAAAATTCTTAATACAATCAATCGGAAAAATATAAAAAACCATATAATCTTAGAACAAGTGCATGACCAACTTTTATTAATAACACGAACTATTAATGCAGCAAAAAACAATGAATTCTTATCGGAAGCTTTGGACATGGAGGATTTGAGGGAAGTGATTACGCATGAATTAACAAGAACCCCAATAATTAACATAATGGAATACGCAGGCATACACATCGCTAGAACTTATGAACTCATAATCACCATATACAAATACCCGGTACTAACTAACCAATGTGACTATTTTAAGGTAACTCCAATTAGTTTTAGACACGGAAAAATTGTTACTGACCAGGAAATAGCAAGATGCGGGAAGGACTATGTTAGGATCACAAACTGTAAAAATAATTTGGGAAAATATATTTGCAAACGAAACAATAACACGGACGACAACTGTATCATATCAATTATTCAAGAGTACAATCAACCGCTATTACAAATTGACGAAGGATTTATATTATTAGACAGAACTCACACTGTAAATAACCATACGACAACAGAAATAACATTAGTAGAATTCACCGACGAAGTACATATAGATAACATAACTTATAAAAACATACATGCCGGATTGCTAGAAGCAATACACACTAAACATAGTGAAAGTTTTGAGATAATGAAAATTTTATATACAGACACAGAATATGCATTTAATAACTTAGATTCATTAAAGAAATTTTAAATACCTGTAGAAAATCACCCCTTTAGGTCATTTATTTACTTAATAATAATTACAACTGGAATTATTAGTTGTCTATACACAGCTATAAAAATATCCAAATATTGTATAATTTACAGACAACGCAAAGCAGACGAAAATTTTAAAGTCCTTTATAGAAATGAGCTAGTAAAGCTACAGGCTAATACAGTTTAAATCGGGACGATTTAATTTAGGAAGGGGAGAGTTAAGGAACACTACAACCTTAAGGTTGTTAAAACAAAGATACAAGCATAATTTAAGCTAAAGCAAGATCAAGAATGTTAAACCAAAACAAAGATACAAAACATACTTTAAGACACAAACATTAGCTGTAATAAAACAAAGATTATTTGTAATAAATCAAACATGTCAAATTTACTAAAGATTATTTGTAATAAAACAAAACCAAGCATGTGAAAGGTTATTTGTAATAACATGCTAAATTGTAATCGAAATTAAGATACAAACACTTTAGGACAAAGACATTCATTTCAGGGAAATATCAAATGTAAACATATTCTAGAGATAAGAAAATATCAAACACATTTTTAGTAAACACAATTTACAAACAAACAACCCAAGGAGAAGATAAGATAAAGAATGAAGATAAAGAATGTACATTTTCATAACTAACCCTAGTTTAAGCAAACAGGCACTAAAACTCAACATTATATAAAAAGATTATTTTTTGACATGAAGGCAGTCTAAATTTAACACGAGTCTGAATCGAACATCAGTATTAAGTGTAAACATAAGTGTAGTTTAGATTCATTTTTTAAAGGAATAAATAAAGAAATCGCATAGCCGCTTAATAAATTAATTTTTTTAAAATCTTAAAAGAGATGTCTTTAACTAGCTCCAAAAAACATACTCCTTCAATTTTGTGAATATTTTTAATAACACAGTGTTATCAGCTAAATTTGTTGGAGAACATTGTTATATAGTTCCCAGATATTTGAATTGCAAGCTGGTTATATTTGAAAAATTTATGTTAGATTCTAACGCAACAAATTTCTGCATTGTTGGTGACTTAAATGCCAGGATTTCAGATGAGCAAACTATAGATCAACACTTTTTATAACAACTATCGCATTTCCATGTAAATAGATGTTCAAAAGATAGAACTTTTAATGCACAAGGCAAAAAACTATTGGAATTCATTGAAAATATTAGTACAACACCACTCAACGGTAGGACTGATGGTGATGAGGACGGTGATTTCGGTGTAATATTTAATTTTTGTATGTCAAAGGATGTTCCCTAATGTTCAGTATTTACTAAGCACTGCTGCCGCATTAACCGTGCATAGGAAGGCCCTTTTTTGAGAATCAAAGAAGAAGTTCATTTTTCAGTTTCTTAATTAATTCTTATTTTATTGAATAAAAATAGGGGCTTATGAGCCGCTCTAGTGGTCAGCATTCTCATAAAATAAAAAGAATCCATACAATATTACTGAATAATTAAAAAAACAATTCATAGACAAAAATGATATTTATACAATCCAAATTCTCACGATCAAAAAATATTCTTAAACATTAAACTTGCAATTTCTGCTGACTACACATAAATTACTTTTACTTAATTTTTATTGAACAATTTGTATTATTGGTTTTATCAAAGTATATCTATATCAAGTATATGCAATTTCCCAGCTGACTTAAATTTTTTTTAGTTTTTACCTGAACGTATGTACAAATTTGTTTACTTTTGTAGCGAGCCATATTTGTTTATAACGTTGAAAAAATAATTTTGTAAAATTTGTGAAAAACATTATTAATTCAACAAAAGTAGTAAAAAGAATTGTCGTGGAAAAGATTTTTGTGAAAAAGTGCGCAATTTGAATTGTTTAAGAAAAGTAACAAAAAGAAATTGTTTTAAAAAAGTTCTATGCGAAAAGTATTTAAATTTTTGGAAATAATTGTGAACAAAATACCTATATTATAAAAGAAAATTTCTGATGCAAGATTAGAATTTTACCGAAACAAAATGTACGGTGGTTTTTGTAATTTTATATTGTTGTACTCTTGCGGCTACTTGATATAGATATACTTTGGGTTTTATGTTGCATACAGTCTTGCTCATATGTATACTAGCGTATACATATTATTACAGTGTTGCGCATAAGTGCACATACACTATGCCATATGCCTCTCTGTGTAAAAATTAAATCAATCAATAGCAGTAATAAAAATTGTGAGACTATGTTTGCAAAATTACGTTGGAAAAATAAACAGTTGCCACAATATGTGGAACGACTTTCTCCCTTAACTGAAAATATTGATCTACAGTCAAACAACGACAATACCGAAAATAGGAATGAATATCGTAACAATGTATTAAATGAATATCAAGCTGATTTTAGAAAGGATTACTCAACAGTTGACAACATCTTCAATTTAGTTAACATTGTTCATCTCAATAAACCAAATGGAAAAACTACATACGCTTTTATGTTGATTTTTCGTGCGCTTTTGACACTGTTCCGAGAAACGGCTTGTTCTATAAGCTTTCCTGTTTAGGATTATCTTCGAAATTTATCCGTCTATTGCAAAATTTATGCAACAATACAGAATGTCGCATTTGGGATGGATCATCCTTCTCTGACTACTTTAACTTCAATGTTGATGTAACCCAAGGATGCATACTGAGCCCACTACTATCCTGACTGCACCTAAATGATTTGGCTGATGTATTACCCGGTGGTGTGAACGTGGCGAATACAACTGTGAAAATTCTACTTTATGCAGACGATATAGACTTACTGTCAGATTCTCCGACTGAATTGCAGAATATGATCAATGCCTTACATGGCTATTGCTTTATTTAAATCAAAAACAAGTAAAAGTGCTATATTCGGCTGTGCTGAATCTTAAATACCCTTCACATATGTAATTCCTTTCGTTTAAATTTTTCGGCTAGGAAGCTAAATATTTGGCTTTTTTTATTTCTAATACCTCTGAACGTCTTTCAAAAATATTAAATATGTTTAATTTACAAACAAAAAGAAAAAATCCGTTTCATGTACCCAAAAAGTTCTAATTGTCCAACCGTAGAATCGTCTTTTAGATTTGTTTCTAATACCAATTTATTTCTTCCTGATATATAAAGTAGGTATAATTCATCATAAAAATCAAAAATAACAAATAGTATGGTTACTTTTATGCATCAGAAAATTTAGATTTTCCAACCCTGAAACCGAATTTTTAGTTTTTAAAACTTTTAATACCAATTTAATTCTTAGCGAAGTGTAAAATAGGTTTAAGTCACTGAAAAAAAACCAAAATTGGGAACTTATATGGTTACTTTTATGTACCAAAAAAATTTCGATTTTCCAACCGTGGAAACGAATTCTTAATTTAAAAATTTTTAATACCAATTTAATTCTTAGCGAAGAATAAAATATGTTTAATTCACTGAAAAAAAACCAAAATTGGAAATTTATGTGGGTACCAAATGTATGTACCAAAAATTTCGATTTTCCAACCCTGGAACCAAATTTTTAATTTTTTATACTTATATAATTTTTCTGATATATAAAATTTAATTCATTAAAATTTGGAATTTATGTGGGTACTTTTACGTACCAAATATATATATATATATAAATATATGTATATATATATATATATATATATATATATACATATATATATATATATATATATATATATATATATACATATATATATATATATATATATATATATATATATATATATATGTATATCGATTTTCCAATTCTGGAAGCCAATTTTTATTATTTACCAATCCAATTCTCAGTGAGGTGTTTGTTTTTTTTTTTTTTTTTATTGTTATTTATTTTTCTATCATCATACAATACAAATATTTTAAAATATTTTATATATATTTACAAATTTTGAGATATTACTTAATCGTATTGCACCAAATATTAAACTAAATAAAGAAATAAGAGATCAGTTATAATAGAACTAGGATTTAAGGAGAAAAAGAAAGCTAAAAACCTTATATCTACATACAATAAATTTTATAGAAAATTTTTGCATTGAATCTTTAACCATCTTCCTGACTGAAGTTGGTGAAGATTCCAATGCTACAAATTTCGTATGAAATCATAGTTTGAACATCTGTTGCGATGTTCAAATCTTTGAGTTAAATTAGAAATAACATTTTCAAATAATTTTTCTTTGAAGTTTCTGTGTAGGTCGATTGTAGGGTAACGTCTGGGTAGATTATATATAATTTTCAAATTTTTATTTTGGATGATTTGAAGCTTTTTAAGATGAGTTTTTGCGCACTTTGTAGACCACACCTGACATCCGTAGGTCATAATCGGTCGAATACACATTCGATAAAGCAATAACTTATTTTTCTGATTAAGTGATGATTTTCGATTTAGCAGAGGAAAGAGGGCTCTGCCACATCTTACAGCTTTATCACATGTTTGAAAAATGTGTTCTCGGAAATTCAATTTTTTGTCTAATTTTATTCCTAAATATTTAACTGAATCCTGTATTTCTATGCCCTGGATAGAAAATCCTATACTAGGTATTCGTTTTGGAGATTTGTTAAACGGGAATAAAATTGCTTGTGTTTTTAAATCGTTGATTTTAATTTTCCATTTTTCGAAATACTTTTTAGTTTTTATTAGCGATTTGTCAAGCTTTTTGATAATTGCATTCGAGACTTTGCCGGTTGCTATTAAAGCAGTGTCATCCGCGTACAAAGCTGTAGTTTGATCTCGTAATGTTTTGAAGTCCGATATATATATATATATATAGAATATAAAATAGGAGAAAGGACTGAACCTTGTGGTACACCAGCTGGAATTTTTCGTATACTAGAGTACTCATTATCAATTTTAACTACAAATGTTCGTTCAGATAAAAACCTGTTTATCATCTTTTGCATATGAATAGGATATCCAAAAGTGTCCAGTTTGTAAATTAAACCATTATGCCATATGGAGTCAAAGGCTTTTTCAATGTCTATTAGAACTACTCCAGTGGTCCTTCTATTATTTTTGTTGCTTTGGATGAGGTTTACTATTCTTTTAACTTGATGGACTGTGGAATGATCTTTTCTGAACCCAAACTGTTCATTCTGTATAATACCATGATTTTCTGTGAATTCATATAGTCTTTTTAATATTATTTTTTCAAAGACTTTATCCAATGTGCTTAACATACTAATGGGACGATAATTTTTGGAAGATTTAGAATCTTTACCTGCTTTAAGTATTGGTACAACTTTGGCATTTTTAAATAGTTTTGGAAAATATCCATTATTTAAGCACCAGTTAAAAAGTTTTGTAATGATGTTGAAAAATGTATCCGACATGTTTTTAAGAATAATAGCATTAATCATATCCGTGCTGGAGTCTTGTAGTCTCCCATCGGACGCGTCCCCAGGTGGCGGATAGGGGGAGACCGACATGGTGCCTCTTCTGATACGCTGCACAAGTGGTCAGCTGAGTCACTATTAGGTCTTGGGTCTGACTCGAACTTGCGGGCCTTCACACACCACTGAGGGCCCGCAGGGTTGGCTCGGATCAGGCTCCATACTAGGACAACCCCATTCAAAGGATCTCATCGGCTAGGGCGCACCCTGTCAAAGAGGCGCCTTGGCTGGCAGAACCAAATGAGGGGCATCATCCAGGGCTACTTCCCACCCCTGTCGACACCCCACCAAAGGTGAGGCAGAGATGGGAAGGCTATCTGACACGTTCAACATTCCTTAGTTTGGGTTCGTGGCGGTAGCAGCCCCTACAGTCCCAAGAGCGTTACACGACACAACACTGTTGGTCGTGGACCGTTCTAGACATGGATGATGCTCCTCTAGAATGTAGGAAATCCTGGTTGGAGCCCGCGGACCAAAACTACACCACTTGTAAGGTTAAGGTGGTTGGTAGCAGTGCCGAGAACCTGAATGGCTAGTTAGTGGTTAAAGAGGACTAGTCTCTAACAGCTCCCCTCCGACGCCAGGGCACGGGTCGGTTGTAACCAAAAATAGTTGCCTAACCCACGGCATGCCGTCACTGCGGTGGGTGGTCCACCTGTTACGCGCAACTCGTGGGAACAAAATTGATAATAATAATAAAATTAAAACAAAACAAAATAAACCGCTAGCCCTCCCACTAGGGAAGGCTAGATTGCAACGCAGCGTGTCCTTGGACGTAAGCCCAAGTACATCTGCAGCAGCAAAGGCTAAGGCCAGCAAAGGTGCGCCAACCGGAAAACCGGCAGTGCCACAAGCACCAATTTTAAAATCGGGGGGTGCGCCAGCTGGAGTAAATTCAGCAGTGCCACAAGCACCCGCCAAAACCACTTTAGCAGCTGCACAGCTGAGGCACGAGCAGCTGTCTTAAATGACAAGAAAGGGCGCAATCGACAATTCGATGCGCGGAAAGCCTTCGCTGAAGAGCGGGCTGCTCGACGCCATATCGAGCAGTTAGGCAAAAAACAAGCCAAGGACCTAACCAGTGAGGAGAAATCCGCGCTGGCATGGGCCAAGGCCCGTCTGGCTGCCCAAAGCGGCTCCAATGCTGAAGCGTTCACTAGTTCAGCGCCGAAAAGGCAACGCTCAGCGGAAGAGCCGCAACAGCAGAAAAAAACGCAGCCATCGAGCAAGCGACCCAGGCAGGAGGCTACGGTTATAAATAGGCCTTACAGCGAAGTTGCAAGAAACCCGCTGGTAAGGGCTATTGTTGACCGCAGTAACAGCGACGGCTCAATAAACCACGAAAAATGGGGATTGATCTGTCAAAGATTACTGAATGTCTACCTGCAGAATCCAGAGGGGATTCAAGGGCACTCGCCGCAATTTACAGATGCCGGCTGGTTCCAGGGCCACGTCAAACTGGTCTCATGTAGGGACGAGCCGTCGACATCGCAGCTTAAGAACCTGATAGAGTTCCTAGGGGAAGTGTGGTCGGGCGCGAGGTTGGAATTGATCTCGGTCAGCGACATTCCCCGCCGACCGAGAGCAATTGCGATCATTCCGGCGGAACCACACGACCCTGCGGAAATCCTGGACATCTTCCGGAGAGGAAACCCAGAGCTACCTACCAGTGACTGGAGGGTAGTAAAGGTTTTCGAGCCGGTAGGTGCCCGCAGGAAGGCGATCGTGGTCCTTAACAAGGAGACGTTGTCTCTACTCCGGGGTAGGCAGGGCCTGGTGTACTATGGGTTCATGGGCATCAGGCTCCGTATATACCGGGGTGATGACAAACCCGATCCCGAAAACCCCGACCGAACGGAGGGGTCGCAAGGGTCAGCCAAGGCTACCGAAATGGAGGGCATAGTCGACACCGCGGAATCAGTAACTTCGGGGTGTTCCCAAGCAGACTCATGTCTGCTTGGAGACCTCCTAGAGAGACTGGAGTTCGCGGAAGACGAGAACGCGATTCTGGACCCAAATCCAGAGGTCGCGGAAATCGTCGTCAACTACGACCCGGATATTTAAAATGGCGAAGGTTATCCAAATCAACCTTCACCATTGCAAGGCAGCTTCTGCTGCGTTGACCCTCCGGCTCTCTGAGAGCGGAGAGGATATCGCGCTGATACAGGAACCATGGACCTCCAAAGGCAAAATTCTTGGTCTCAGCGTAAAGGGCTACAAACTGCTGTATGCCAAAAACTCAGGTAATGATGGAAAAAACATTAGATCCTGCATTCTAGCGAAAGCCAACCTGAATATCTTCATTCTATCTAATTATAGTGATGAAGACACGGTGACTGCAGCCTGGGAGACAGGACAAACCTCCGTGTGGTTTGCCTCCTGCTATATGGCCCACGATCACCAGGGCCCACCTCCAAACAAACTGGTCCGCAACTTGGTTCAGGTTGCAAATGCAAAAGGCACTCCCATAATACTTGGAGCCGACGCAAATGCGCACCACCATATCTGGGGCAGCACAAATACAAATGAAAGGGGTGAGTGTATCTTTGATTTCATTCTAGAAAACAAACTAGTGGTGTCAAATCAGGGTTCAGAACCAACTTTTATCGTATCAAACAGACAGGAGGTGTTAGATATAACACTTACAAGTGCAAGACATGCTAATTTAATACGAGATTGGAAGGTCTCCTCTGACTGCTCCTTCTCGGACCATCGCTATCTAACCTTTGCGGTTGGCAATTTAGGTAGTAGCATAAGACTGTGCGTCAACAGACGTAGAACAAATTGGGAGGAACAGAGCTCTATCCTCACCAAGTCTATTGCGCATCCTCCAACCATAGGGGAAGCTGCGGACATTGACAAGGCAGTGGACACACTGACGAATGCGTTTGAGATGGCCACAGGCCTATCTTGTAGGCCATCTGTACAGCGTAACAAGCAAAGACCTCCGTGGTGGACTGATGATATAGCAGTCACCAGGAGGAACTGCCGCAAGCTTTTCAACGAGGCAAAGAGAACGGGAAACTGGACACTCTATAAAGCCTCCTTGAATAGATTCAAGAATGAGGTCAGGAACGCAAAACGCAAGACCTGGAGGAGCTTCTGCACCAGTGTAGAATCTACCTCCGAGACATGCAGATTGCGTAGGATCCTAGCCAAACAGCCGTCGATACCCGGCTACATCCACAAGGATGACGGCAGCTGGACCACTAATGGTATCGAATCGTTAGAGGTTCTTATGGACACCCACTTCCCGGGTTCCCAATCTGATGTGGTAATACCGCAGGTATACCCCTCACACAGCCAGCCTTCTGCTTCCATTGACATGGATGCGGAAAGGATATGCTGGGCCATTAATAGTTTCCATCCGTTCAAATCTCCAGGACCGGATGGCATTATACCCGCGGACCTGCAACGGAACGCAGCTCTCGTAGTTCCATGGCTACTAGCTATATACAAAGCTTGTATCCTTTGGTCATATATTCCAACAAACTGGACAAAATGCGTCGTGATCTTCATTCCTAAGGGAGGGAAGACTTCGCACACTAAGGCGAAGGATTTCAGACCCATAAGCCTGACATCCTTCCTTTTGAAAACACTGGAGAGGGTTATAGATGTTCACATAAGAACATCCATAGATCACTCTCTCCTCTCCGCGTCTCAGCATGCCTACACCAAAGGCAAGTCGACTGAGACTGCCCTTCACTCGCTCGTGGGACATATAGAGAAGTCCCTGGAGCACAAGGAGTATACTATGGCCGCCTTCATGGACATTGAAGGGGCCTTTAACAACATTGATCCGATGTCAATTATTCACGCTCTAGGCGAGCTGGGTATTGACCGGACGACCATTCGGCTTATTGAAAATTTGCTCTCACGCAGAATCATTACCTCCACCTTAGGTACAGCCACCATCACCAGGAGGGCCCACAGGGGAACACCGCAGGGTGGGGTGCTGTCACCCTTATTGTGGAATGTAACGATGAATCTGCTGCTTAGAAGTCTGAAGACCATGGATATTAAGACTGTTGCATATGCAGATGATGTGGCAGTGGCAATATCGGGTTTCCATCTTGACACTATGTCACGGAGGCTGGAGACAGCATTAAAAGGGGTTAACGATTGGTGTTTGAGAAGCGGACTCAGCGTCAACCCTACAAAAACGGAACTGGTACTCTTCTCGAGAAGGTACAAGATTCCCTCATTCATCCACCCAAGACTGAATGGCATTACCTTGGACCTCTCGGATAAAGTCAAATACTTGGGTGTTGTGATTGATAGTAAGCTATTATGGACTTCTAATGTCCAGGAAAGAGTGAAGAAAGCCTCGATGGCAATTTATGTCTGTAGGAGAGCAATTGGCCCTACCTGGGGCATAAGCCCAAAGGGGGTGAATTGGATACTAGAGACTGTGATAAAACCTATACTATTCTATGGTATTGTGGTCTGGCGGAAAGCACTGGACGTGGCGAGGAACCGATCCAACATGGAGAGGGTTCTCCGCAGAATGGCACTTATGATAACGGGTGCTCTTAGAACGACGCCAACAAGGGCGCTTTTTGCCGTGCTGTGCTGGCTTCCGGCGGACCTGACTGCTAGGAAGCTGGCTCTACGCACCGCAGTCAGAATGGACACAATAGGCGCGTGGACCCATAGACCATGGGGTCATGCTAGCATTTTAGACACGATGGGTAATCTACCGCATCTTATCGACTACTGCACTCCGGTACCCTACCTCAGTAGGAAATTTAGGTTTTCTCTGGCGGAAGGGTTCTCCCCATTGCAAGGATCCGTACAGATTTTTGCGGACGGTTCCAAACGGGGGGGCAGGGTCGGTGGGGGTGTCTTTATTCCAGACTTTGGAATCGAGATGTCCTTCAGACTCCCGGATGAATGCAGCGTTTTACAGGCGGAAATATCTGCCATCAAAAGGGCAGCGTTGTGGCTAAGGTTTTATCGGATATCGAACCGGGACATCCAATTCATTACCGACAGTCAGGCTGCAATAAGGT